>CAUYSK010102011.1:0-13751 GCA_963575035.1 Avahi laniger
TTTAAATGTTGAATTTATTTTCTGTATGTGAGTTCTAGAGCTCTAAGCCATGTATGTTTTCAAAATATATCAGCTTAATAAAAAACACACATAATTCCCATTATAGGTAATGAGCTATATGGCTCAGGGCTGCTAAGTTGAGCCCCAAATCAGCCTCTTGAATTGTTTGGAAGGCCTAACATGTACAGTGGCATTATTGGTGCTGATCCCAGCCATATGACGTCAGTGTTTCAATTTCCCTGAGAGGAGCTTCATTGGCAGGACAAAGTCTACAAAGGTAGCCAAAGCTAACATATCAGATAGCTGGCTCTCCAAACAGATGGGTTCTCATTTCCTGTTAGTCTCCATTTTTCTTTCATTGGCAGCTTCTATATGTGTATCAAGCCAAATTATAATGCTTACTTGGATGTGTTCAAATCCTTGGTTGTAGTCCTTGGTCACATATGATTGAACTTGAGAGCTGACTCTGACTCATGGTTTGAAGTGGTTGGAAACATTCAAGACTCCTTATCTAATGGCTGAATAATCAGTTTAATTTTGTCTACTGTTGCTAAGGAAGCTGAGAGTTATAAGAAAAATAATGTAGCAGAAATAAGCATAACCTGACAGTTTTGCCTCTCCTTAACTACCTTGATTTTTGCCAAAGCTTAGATTCATAATATCCAAGCTTTTAGTCTATATACCAGCTAAATGGTTGTATCAAAATTACCTAGGATGGAAGCTAATGATACTGATCTTTCCTGATCTTACAGCAAACCTATAGGACCAGACCTTCCAGTAGTGGGACCTGGGATCTGCATATTTTTAACCCTCAGATTATCAAGTGGATTTGAGATTCATTCAGATTATCACTGACCTGGATTTTTCCCAGGCATTAGTTTTGATCTATAACAAGGTTATAGCACCACAGTAGAAATGGATCTTTAAATCCTTCCAGTTTATCCCAGGACTAATGTCAACTTGTACAAGGGGGACAGGGATAAAGAGGACATGGAAGAAGAAGTCATCATTAAGCACATTTTACATACCAATCTCTATGTAGAGCCTTTCCCATGTATGACACACACACAAAAGTTTATAATTTATAACTCTCTTCTATCTTTTAAAAAAGGTGCACCCTAGAGACTGGAGGGTCCCTCACAGACCGAAAAGAATGATGGATGGGGGATAAATGTTGGAGAGAATAGAAAAACGTTAAATTATGTCGCATGAGAAAGGAAGCAAGACGGTGGCATTAGACCCATTAAGGGAGAGACCGTAACCTGGAAAGCCAGGCCCTGGAGGGCAAGGAGAGAAAGGGGAACTGAGACCAAGAGGAACTGGTTTATGCCTAATTAGAGTACAGACTGAGCTGCTTGAACAAAAAGATCCCAAAATGTAGTGACTTAAATGAGACAGCTTATTTTGGTAGCATTTAATAAGGATGAATAGTGGAGAACTTGCAGTTTCTAAAGTCATTCCAATTGTCAATATTCTTCAAGCCACAGGAAATGAGAAAGAGAGTGTAAGACAAGCAACTTTAACTTTGAGAAGATGACCAGACAATTGCACACATCACTGTTGTTCATACCTACGGGCCTAACTTGGTTACATGGTTGCACTTGGATGCAAGAGAGCAAAAAATATTAAATTCCAAAGTCCTGTCCTTCTCTTTATGAGGGTAGCCATGTTCTCAGAAAAACTTGGGGCTTCTGTTACTAGAAGAAAGAAAGGGTGTAACAGATAAAGTGTTAGAATTAGCAGTCTGTACCCACTCAACAAGAGAAAACTGAGAATTTTGGAGTAAAATACTATATCCTGTGCCATGTGAAAGCCCACCTTTATATTTCCTCCAAAATATTGGTAAAACATACATTGTTCACGAGTAGTTTCCTTCTAGCAAATTTAAGCAGCCCAGTCCTGCTTCAAAGTTGGCACACTGGCAACAACAAAAGCTCCGCCCAGTGGTAGGGACACATGTGTTGCACGTATGTTATCTTTTTTTACCTTCACAACATCCCCACTAAGGAGCCGTCGCCATCTCCTTATCAGAATAAAATATGGAGACACAGAATACAAATAACAACCAGAACACACCTAGATCCACACGTTTAGGAAATGACAAAGTTGGGATTCCAGCCAAAAAGTGCCTGGTTCCAAAGCCCTTGCACCATATCATTATGCCCCCTCTGTTTGCTGCATGTCCTACCTTCTTTCCTGAGGAAAGGCAAGAAGCCTCATTGGACCCAAAGATGCAGGTTATTTCACTGTACCCTGGTACATCTTTTCTCCCTGTAAGTTTTCCAAGTGACCCAACTGCTTACAAAGCAAATCCAAACCACCTTAAGCAAATTTTTTTAAATGAGATAAGGATATGCTACTTATTATAGTTTGGAAACTTAGGCTTTAGAAAGCCTTATTCCCCCCGCCAAAGATCTGACAATTAACCTTTAAAACATTTTAACTTAGCAAAGTGACAGGGAAATATTGGTAGAAAATTAGTCAGTGTCTGTTCAGGGACATTCAAATGTGATGAATAAGAACACAGTTACAGGAGTGAGAAAAATCTAAGGTTTCCATGACTATACTGTATTCATTAGCTAAAGAACTACTTTTAAAATAATGAGCATGCTACCTAATGTGAATATCGTTGGCTCTGGGATAACATTCTACAAAAGGGCATGACATTTCTCTTAGCAAGTCGAGAGTTCTCCTGCCAATTAAAAACTAGCTATTCCATAAGAAGCCTGACTTGTCTTCCCAGTGATGTCCAAGATTCTGCTATGCTCCTGTTTTCTCTGGTGAATGAAGAAAGGTGGATATTTAATCAAAAGCTGGACACTACAGGCAGAGACCAAGACTGTGTAAGGGTTTAGAATTATACACAGTGCCCTGATTCTGAGCACAGAACACTGAAAAAAAAGCTATTCTAACAAAGCCTTGCTGAAAACAGGAAACAATCTCACCAGGGTCAGGAATTAAAGTCATAGAAGAAATAATGAGGAACTCTAACAGATAACTTCTTTCTCAGCTTTATTTTATTGAAAATAAAATAACACTTTATTGAAAGTGTTTATGTTTCTCAGAAAAGAGATGATTTATTTAGGTGGTTTCTATATCAGCATTGCCCTAAGTGGGGTCCATGGAACACTGATCTCTTAAGAGGGTCCCACAAAAGAAGATTTCTGTGGTAATAGTTGGGAATGTTGCATATTCTATCACACTATTTGAGATACACAAGATACATCAACGTATTGATTCTGAAAACACCTTAATATTTACCTTAGTTTAATGTAGTGTTTCCAAAACTTGTTTGACCACAAAAAAAATGTTATGGAAAAAAGTACTATTAATATCCTACCCCTCTGTCCCAACCTATTGTGTATTTTCCACTTAATGACCACAGGGATTTTTGGTCAAGCATAAATAAGACCATGTCGCCCCTTGCTCTAAAATTACTCCAACAGCTTCACATCATCTCAACACGAAAATCACAGTCTTGACCAAGATTCACAAAGTCCTGCATTATCTGGCATCTCACTTCGATCAATATCTGCTTCACGAGTGCCTTCATGGGTCACTCCAACCACCTTGCTACTTCTGGAATATGCCAAGCACTCTTTGGTCTTATAGACTCTTCCAACTACTATTCTTTTACCTAGATCAGTCTTCCCCAGATATTTCTATGTCTTTCTCACTGTCTTATTCTGATATATGCTACCATTTTCTCAGAAAGTGTTTTAAGCTTTCTAAATAAAACATCCTATCTAACAAGCTCTTTCTCCACTTTCTAGCCTTTTTTTTATCTTATTTTTCTTCACAGTGGCATTCACTACATATTTTATGGAATTATTTATTTATTAGCTCATTTCTCACCTCTGTTTCTAGAACGTAAACTTTGTGAGCAAAGATCTTTTCTGTTTTTTTTAATTTCTGGATCCCCAATATCCACCCCATACACATAGTAGGTGCTCAATAAATAAGCATTGAATGAATTAGTGAATGAATGAATATCCCACAGACTGGCAGCAATCCATGGAATATATTCAGGGGTTTTTGGTTCTCATAATGCCAAAACAACTGATAGATTTCATTACCTTAAACAACTAAATTTAAACAATTAGAAAAAAAAAAGTTACAAAATCAATTATTCAGTTAATAAAACCAACCCAGAAAAAATGTTTTGGCTACATTTTTTACTGCGTGAAGTTCCATAACCATTCCACAAAAACAGCTTTAATCTCTTTTGGCTTAACTATATGAGGTTCTAACTTCTTAGAGGAGTTGTTTTTCTATTTTTTTATAGCTCGGAATTTTTCTGCTCACGAAGCCAACCTAAAATTCTATGAATTATAACCTGGCTTGATTTTCACTGGAGAATATTCAAAAAATTTCATGACCTTCAATGAGGAAAAATGCAAAGTACTTTTCTGGTAACTGAAATCTATTAAGTGGATATAATGCTAAATTTTGTTACTTTGCAATTCGAGAAGTCTCACATCAGGAAATCAGTGGTCTAATTTCACAATATTGAATTATGATTCTAATGACATTATTGTGAACTCACAGCTATTATGTTATAACCTTTGAGAAATCAGAGAAAAGCAATGAAATACTGATGTGTTCCCTCGAATATGGCATAAGTTGAGAATGGAATATTATTCACAGCCATCATTACCATCATAGGAAACTATGACCTTAACTTCAAAAGAGTCACTCACTGTCACTAAAGAATTAGCTGCTTAAAAGAAAAAATAAAGAAACAAGTTGGAAAAACTCTTATAGACATCAGCCTAGGCAAAGAATTTATGAAGAAGACCCCAAAAGCAATCACGGCAACAACAAAAATAAATAAATGGGACCTGATCAAATTAAAAAGCTTCTGCATAGCCAATAAACAATCATTAGAACAAATAAACAACCTACAGAATGGGAGAAAGTATTTGCATTCTATACATCTGATAAAGGGCTGATAACTAGAATCTATAAAGAACTCAAGAAAATGAGCAAAAAAAAAAATCAAACAATCCCATAAAAAAGTGGGCAAAAGATATGAACAGAAACTTTTCAGAAGATAGACTAATGCCCAACACACATAAGAAAAAAATGCTCAACAGCTCTAATCATCAGGGAAATGTAAATCAAAAGCACAATGAGATATCCCTTAATTCCAGTGAGAATGACTTATATCAAAAAGTCCCAAAACAATAAATGTTGGGGTGGATGTAGAGAGATAGGAACACTCATACACTGCGGATGGGACTGCAAACTAGCACAGCCTCTGTGGAAAGTGGTATGGAGATACCTCAAAGAACTAAAAGTGGAACTACCATTTGATCCAGCAATCTTACTATTTGTTATCTACCCATAGGAAAAAAGGACATTCTATAAAAAAGACATCCATGCTTGAATGTTTATATCAGCACAATTCACAATTGCAAAGATGAGGAAACAACACAAGTGCTCATCGGTAAATGAGTGGATCAATAAAATGTGGTATATGTACACCATGGGGTACTACTCGGCCATAAAAAATGGCAAACTAATACCTCTTACATTAACCTGGATGAACTGGAGACCATTCTAAGTGAAGTATCACAAGAATGGAAAAACAAACACCATGTGTACTCACCATTAAATTGTAACTAATTGACCAACACCTATGTGCACATATGGAAGCAACATTCATTGGAAATCAAGTAGGTGGGAGAGGGGAGAAGGGGATGGGTAAAATCACACCTAATGTGTACAAGACACACTATCTGGGGGATGGGCACAGTACAAAAGCAATTCATGTAACCAAATCATTTGTACTCCTTTAATATTCTAAAATTAAAAAAAAAAGAAACAAGCATTGAAAGTTACTACTGAATTCCTCCCCCAGAAAGCTCTAATTTCTAGCTGTTACTAAAAAAGAAAAATTATTACTATACTCTCTTCCTTCCTTGGAAACCATTTAGAAGTTGCTTTTTCAATGACAAGCTTAGGAAAATTTAATGAAGTGGCTCGTTTTTCATAATTATATGAACTGTACATTATGAGAAGGAAAGAAGAAAAGCTTTTATGTGGGAAAATGTTATCGGCAGTGGAAGTCTAGGTATGGATTGATGCCTTAGATGGACTTGAATCCAAATCAGTCTAAGGACAGGGAAGAAAAAGAGATTAAGAAGACACTGGATAAAGCAACAGGACACTAATTTGGAAGTTTCAGCTGAGGCACAGAGAAACAGTATAAAATTCCGATGAGTTACTACAGGGCAGGCCCTCTTCTAGGAGCTTTTTATACTTTAATTCCCATGAGAAAGACATGAGGCAAGAACTTCTATAAACTCCATTCTGTAGATGAAGAAACTGAGGCACAGACAGGTTGAGTAACTTGTCCAATGTCTAACAGCTATTGTCATGGGTCTCAGATTCCATTTCAAACCCAGATGTTCTGGTTTAGAGTGCAGGCCAAAAGTACTGCATAGGATACCAAGGCCGTTCAACTGACCACAAGCAGGAATTTGTAGGAAACAGCCAGCCGAGAGCTGGTTTTGCAATGCTAATATTGAAAACTTATCCACAAAGGGTTGATGACAGACAGTTTCAGGAGAGTTGAGGGAGGAAGAAGATTGTGAGGAAGATTGCTTTGGCAAAATCTATGTTTTGAGCTCGACCCTTCTTCCCTCAAGTGAGAGTGGTGGGAGGCTCCAGCCCTCTCGAGACAAGTCTAGGGATGGAGGAGGGTTGCAGAGAGGGATTTGACAAGACCACTCAGAGATACTAGGGACACAGTGAACTGAGTGCTGACCTCTGTCTCTGGAAATCTGGAAAGCCACAGAGCTAGGCTCAGGAGTTGTGTTGATGGTGGGGCTAAGACAAGTTTCTGCAGCTTGCTGAAAGTGGCTATACTACTCCTTTAAGGTGGTCAAAGCATATGTGATTATTTTCCTGTGAAAGAAGATGGTAAGAGAATCGACCTGGAAAATACAAATATTTGTATTTTTTTGTTGTTGTTCATGCTGTTTTCCTAGTACCTAGAACAGTGCTTGTCCTAGTATTAAGAACTTATGTTCAATAAATATTTATTGAGTGAATGAATGAATGAACAAAGTATTGAGGAAGGAGTGGCCAGCCAAAGGAGAGTCACTGCTATGTCATAAGAGATCCAGCTAGAGATCCAATAAGGGAGGTTGCAAAAATACCCACTACATCTCCTGGAGGAAAAGACTCAGCTTTTTGTACATCAGTCACTCAGAAGATTCCTTGTAGATGAAGACATTTGTGGGTATCACGTTATCTTTTCCATTATTCCACTCCCTCTCTTACCCTGGGTGAGTTACTCTACTCGCACTCCTCTCAGTTGCAGTTGAGAGTTTTAAGAAGGAAGACAAAGAGGAGATGATCTCTTTCCCCAGTGTGCTGGGCAGGCTTGGAATGGAGTGTATGAAGAAAACTCTTAACATCAGATCAGCATTCAGGTTCTGACTACTTTCGGAGCCTTCTGACTCCAATTTCTGAATTAAGACTCATTACACTTAAAGTGACCACAGGACTAAAGCAGAAAATTATGGGTCATGCTAGTGGTCTGTTAAAGCCTCGCAAGGGCTGACTGGGCACATGTTTTCCCAGTTCCACCTTTGTATGATGATGTCACATTGGTAGCTTTAAGTTAGCCATGATGGGAGTATTTACACCATGGACATGACCCAGCACCACAAATTAGGTCCTGACTAGGATCCATACGCTAAACGTTCAGCAGCATTCCATTGGTTATCCAAAATTTATCCTTGAGGAAAGAAGACAATCTCTGTTATCAAAACTGTTTGTGGTAGATAAAAATAAAGTGGCATTTTGATTATGATTTTTTTCTGTAAGTTATTTAGAAGAAGTTATTTAAATTCCAAATGTGGATTTTGATAATTTTGATATGGACTTATAGTTTAATTGTTTTTTCAAAGGATGTAACTTATTCTTTGATGTTTATTTACATCATTGATCAAGTTTTGTAAATATTTTACATGTACTTGAAAAAATATTTATATTCTCTAATTGTTTGCAAAATACCATCTATGTCTACAAAGCCAAATTTGTTAAGTTTACTATTCAATCCTTTATATTCTTGCTGATTTTTTAAATCATCCCAATGTGTTAATTGAGAGAGGTATTTAATATCCCAGTATGGTGGTAGATTTGTATATGTCTATCTGCAATTCTTGCAAATTTATAATTTTTTATATGAGCATACATATTTAGAATTGTTATAGCTTCTTGCTATAGAAGCTATTTGCTATAGCTTCTATAGCAAAATTAAAATTTTTGTTAATATGTAGAGATTCTATTGCTAATAATGTTTTATATCTTAAAGTCTATTTTGTATACTGCTAATATAGTAATACACAACTTTTAAAAAGTGATTTTTCTAATATGTACTTTTACTTTATTTTTCAATCTTTCATGTTCTTATATTTTAGGCTAATCTATAACTGAATGATTGTAAAAACATCAGTACAATTCAACTAAAGTGGTGCTTTGTGGAAAATATTTAGCCTTACATAAACATAAAAGTAAAGAGAAAGGCTGAAAGTCAATTACTGAAGTATATAACTTAGAAGTTAGTAATAGAATAACAGTAGGAATGAAAGAAATAATAGTAGAAATGTAAAGGGCACATAAATATCTATGAGGGGTTCTTAGCCAAGGAAGATTGAATCCTCCAAGGGATAATTGATAATGTGTGGAAACATCTTTGGTTGTCACTATGCAGGAGGTGCTATTGGTGTCTAGTGAATACAGGCCAGGGATGCTGCTAGTCATCCTACAGCATACAGGACAGCCCCCCACAGCAAAGAACTATCCAGCTCAAAATGTCCATAGTGCCAATTTTGAGAAACACTTCTATAAAATAAAATGAGACTTAACAAATAAATAATACCATCAACAACTACATGCCAACTTTGAACACTTAAGTCAATTGAAAAAAATCCTAGAAAAAATATAATTTTAAATTGACTCAAAGATAGATAAAAAGTCCAAATAATTCTTTAGAACTAAAGATCTTTTGACAAAGAAATCACTAGGCTCCGATAGTTTTACAGGTAAGTAGAGTTAAATTTCTAAGGCACTGATCTGCTACAAACTCTTTAAAGAATAGAAAGATGAAATATTCCCAAATTCTTCTGTGAAGGCAGTGATCCAGAGAGCAAAGCCAGGCAAAGAAAAACAAGCCAATTTGTCTCATAATCATATGTACAAAATATGCTAAACAAAATAATAATCATTTCAGTTCAACAATACTTAAAGGTGATGATACACAATGAATAACTTGAATTATATCCAGGAATCCAAAGATGGTTTCATGCTATAAAATCTATAATTAACCACATTAACACATTAAAGGAGAAATGCTATAGTATCTTTTTTATAGACCTCTCAAAAAAATTGATAAAATTGAACCAAATTTAGGATAAAATCCTCAGTAAATTATAATAATAAAGAATATCTAAACAACAACAATATACTCTAAAGCAAATGTCACCCTCAATTGAAGGAAAATAGAAAATAGATAAAGATGCCATTGTCACCATTTTTATTAGCATTTTATTGGAGAACTTAGCCAGAAAGTTCAAACAAGAAATAGAAATGAAGACCATAAGGACTGAAAATAAAAAGTAAAATATTATTTTCAGGTGGCATTATCACTTACATAAGAAGCCCAGAAGAATCAAGAGATAATTTATTAGAAACAATGCAAGAAGTTACCAAGGTGGTTATCCATTTTTATGCAATAGGAATGATTTTTAAAAATCAATTAAAAAGAAGCTTCTCTTTAAAATAGTAACAACTAAAATAATCAAAGATATAGAACTAAACTTAGCAAAAGGTATAGAAGATATCTTGGGAAATTTATAGACTTCATCGAAAGACATTTTGAAAAACTAAATAAAGAGGTGTACATGTTTATAAGAGGAAGAGGTGATTTTAAAATTCATATGGAAGGATAGTGGGTTCAAAATATCTCAGGCACTACTAAATATCCAGGCTTGTTTTGAAGGTGTAGCAATTATGTCTTAGTACAGAGATAGAAAAATTGATCAATGGAATATAGAATTCAGAGACATACCCATATGTGAATATGTGAAACTTGGTTGTATAAAAAAAAAGGTGGCATGCCAGATCTTATGGGGAGAGGGCTGTTCAACAAATGGAGTTAGAATAAGGTTATCAGAAGGAAATAGACAAAATCAAATTCCTTGTCATACCACACTCCAAAATCAACTCCAAATGCCTCAAGACTTTGGACATCAGTTTGGTGTTATCCTATAAAGTTGAAGATATGCAGAGCCTATGAGCCAGAAATTATTCTCCTAAGCGTTTACCTAAGGAAAATCTCCTGCACATATGTACTAAGAAATCTATACAAAGATGTTTATGCAGCCTTGTTGCATAGTAGCAAAAACATGGAAAAAACTAAATTGAAAAGAGAATGGATAAATAAATTGTGATATTGTGGTATGCACATATAATAAAATACAGTAGTCAAAACAAGTAAACTATACCTAGTCACAAAGCTATGGATGACTCTTTGCAATGTAATGTTAAGTGAAGAAAAGTCACAAAAGCTTATGTACATTATGATACCTTCTTTTTATAAAGTTAAAAATAACTACAAAATTTTTGGATGACCGATATGATAGAAATGTACTACAAGGAAAATAGGAGAATGATAAGTACCACATTTGGGATAGTGATTGCCTTGGATGGGGGAGACGGGGGAAAAATGTTAACATGGGAAAGAAGTATATATGTAGGTAGTAGCTGTTATCAGGGTTCCTGTTGTTTATTTCTGGTGGTGATTTTACAGGTGCTCATCCCAGAGAGATGGTTAAAAATGGTCTTGCACAGAGTAATAGAGTAGGTCATAAAGTGAGGATAATAATTAATCCAATTCTATAGATCTGAAATCTAATTAAAAATAACCCTACGAGAGAGGTACTACCATTAAATCTTTGTTATAGAAGGGGGCCGCTGAGGCACAGAGAGGTCTAGTAACTTGTTAACAAACGGTGGAGCTAAGATTTTTAATCCAGGTGGTCCCACCCAAGGTCAATCCTCTCAATCACATGCTCCAAAAAGAGGGGGATTGGTTTCTTTTCACAGCAGCATTAGCACTAGCACCATGTGGAACATGCAGATACAAAAGAAAAGATTAAAGAAAATAAAATAGAAAGAATATGAACAGTAGCAGCAATAGCAGGAGCAGACAGTATCTTTTAATTAACTTAAAAAGCCTTTGTATCGTAATTACTAGACACTAATCCATCTTGAATCATGTATATGACCCAAATGTCAGCTGGAGTTACCCTATACTCCAGTCTTTGATTACACTTGTATAAAATGCAAGATTTCTCTCTCTCCATACATAAGCAATTCAAAAGTATTCTTGACAGCTCACATTTCCTCTAGTGCCTACATTATGAATTTCTGCACCCATGAAATCTCAAATTCACTCACATCTTACTTTCCCCAACTGTTGTTTTCTCTCATGTCTATACCAACCCAGATACAGTACACACCTCCTTTTATATTACTACTCCCAAAACTATTTTCATGAGGTATTTTGTATGTTACTTTAGCACAACAACCAATTTAACTTTAAGATTAAACATCCCTGTTTAAAGGTCCTTTAGCTGTCATGCCACCAGGTGTTCCTCATTGACTACCCTGCTCCGCAGGTTCTAGCCAATGAAGACACATCTTCCTTCTCTTTTTCTTTACCTCCCCTCTAATTTCTTCCTTGGCACAAACTCAACTTCATGTTAACTTCTTACACTGAATATTTTATCTGCCTCTTCCTCCTTTATTTAATAACAGCACCCAAACTCTTTCAAAACATCCCATCAAGGTTTTCTAAACAAAGAGAATTATTATACTACTTTCTTAAAGGCGTATCTTTGTGCCATCTAGTACTTTTATACTGAGCAATAAATAGTGGCTACCACGACCTCTTACTGTCCCCTCTGCAACTCCCCTGGTTCCTCCCCTGGGACCCCAGACCTCCTTCCCACAAACCTGGAACTAAACAGGTAAAATATAGTATAGCAGAGAACTTTGATTCAGTCTCATCAACATTTTAAAAATATTTTAATATCACCCTATTATGTGTATCTGTAAACAACAGTGATAAAGCACAAAGATTGTGGTTGAAGACCCCAATCTTCTTTTGGAGATATATCTCTATTACTTGCAGTCTTCCTAGGTGGTTCCCCAGAGGACTAAGGAAAAACACATGACCCAAATTAAACAAATCAGACTCTGATTCCTATTAATTAGGATTGCATGGAATATACCTTTAAATAACCTAATATAAATATAGTAAAATTGATACTAAAAATTATTGGTTGTTGATTTGAAATTCAAATTTAACTCTGTGTCTTGTATTTTTATCTGCTAAATCTGGAAATTCTACTAGTAATCCAAGTCATAACTGCCTGTCACAGAAAGAAGCCTGCTGGAGTTCAGCTACTCCTCTGCTGCTTTCTAAGCACTGGGTTTTGCCTTCAAACTTTCCCAACAGTACCTAGGTTCTGTACTGCCTTGGGTCTGGTTATCTAGCTATTCCTCCAATTATTTGATTATCCTTTGCTCCAATATTCTTCCAATATATTTCTATCTTTTTTTGGTCTCAGATGTTAAGTGTTGTTTTCTATAGTTTGTAGTGAAGAACTCTTGGAAAAACTTTACAGCAGAGAGACAGACACCTAGTAATCTGGCTCTGGAAATAGCCAGTATTTTTTTTGTTGAATTCATTCAATAAAACTGAATTTATTGCCACTAAGATTTAAGATAAGAATATTTACATAAAATTCATCATTCTAGCTTTTACAAAACCTCAAATCTGGCAATATGGTGTTGCACTCCCACTTGGCAACAATTGGCTGTATTGAAAAAGTTGTTGCCCTTAGACTGAGCACTTATTTATATTGTCTTCCAGGCCCTGGAGGTATTTGAATGTGTAATGTGTGATATATACAATAATTTCACACTCCCTGGTTTTTTGCTGTTTGTCTAATTCCATTCAGTTTAACTCAATAAATCTTTTCTTAGCACCTGAAGTAGGGGAAGCCAAGGAGAATGAAATAAGGTATGATTCACAGCATCAAAGAACATCTTAGTCTAATAAGGGTGAAAGACACTTCAGAAAAATAATTTCATATATAATACATAAAAGAAAAAGTGGAGATAGCTACAGGGTAATGTGAGAATCCATAACGAGCATTTAATTCAACCTGGGATCTCAGGCAAGATTTCTGGAGAGGTGATGCTTCACTGAGTTTTGAAAGATGAGGGAGAAAACAATTCCTGGCAGGCAAGTAGATTGAACAAATGGAATAAGGCATGAAAAAAAAACAAGTGGGGTGTGAATAAGTACAAGTTTTACTTTCACGATCAAGTATAGCAATTTCTGGTGCCACAGCTCTATTTTAACCTCTGGTAATCATTAACTCCTGTTGACTAGACATTAGCCCTGAGCCTAGTCCAGGATGTACTTATTGTTCTACCAGTCTTAATTTCCCATCTGGTGATCAACAGATTCAATACAATCCCCATTAAAATACCAACATCATTCTTCACAGATGCAGAAAAATTAATTTTATGCTTTGTATGGAACCAGAGAAGACCCCGCATAGCAAAAACAATTCTAGGCAATAAAAACAAAATGGGAGGCATCAATTTACCAGACTTCAAACTTTATTATAAGGCTGTAGTAATCAAAACAGCTTGGTACT
>CAUYSK010102012.1:0-30558 GCA_963575035.1 Avahi laniger
GGACAACTAAAAATATATAGAAAAAATTAGCCGGGCATGGTGGCACATGCCTGTAGTCCCAGCTACTCGGGAGGCTGAGGCAGGAGGATCGCTTGAGCCCAGGAGTTTGAGGTTGCTGTGAGCTAGGATGACGCCACAGCACTTTAGTCCAGGCAACAGAGTGAGACTCTGTCTCAAAAAAAAAAAAAAAAAAAAGAAAAAAATTTATTCCTAAATTCTTTATTCTTTTTGATACTATCATAAAAGGAATAATGACTGTACATATTTGAGGTACATGTAATATTTTAATAAATGCATACAACATGTAATGACCAAACCAGGGCAACTGGGATATCCATCACCTCAAACATTTATCATTTCTTTGTACTGCGAACATTCCAAATCTTCTCTTAACAGCTATTTTGAACTATACAATAAATGATTAACTATAGTCACCCTACTATACTATCAAACACTAGAACTTCTTCCTTTTATCTGACTGTATTTTTGTGCCCATTAACCAACTTCTCATCCCCTCTCCCCTACCCTTTTCCATATGTGGTAACCACTATTCTCAACTCTACCTCCATGAGATCAACTGTTTTCAGCTCTCACATATGAACGATAAGGTGATATTTTTCTTTCTGTGTCTATTTCACTTAGCATAATGTCTTCCAGTTCCACTCATGTTGCTGCAGATGATGGAATTTCATTCTTTTATAAGGCTGAATAGTATTCTATTGTGTATATATACCACATTTTCTTTATCCATTCATCCTGAGATGGACACTTAGGTTGATTCCTTATCTTGGCTACCATGAATAGTGCTGCAATAAACACAGGAGTGTAAATATCACTTCAATACACTGATTTATAAAAGGAATTGTTTTCTTAATTTCCTTTTTGGATAGTTCATCATAGTGCACAGAAATACAACTAAATTTTTTCCATGTTGAATCCATATTTATTATAGGACATGCCATGTCAAAATAAAAGAGTCAACAGTAATACTGTATTATAAAAGCACTTTACAACTTCTTTTGTACCTTGATCTTGTATCCTGTAACCTTGTTAAATTTGTTTAATTAGTTCTAATAGTTTTTTGTTTTTTTTTTTTTTTGAGACAGAGTCTCACTCTGTTGCCCTGGCTAGAGTGCCGTGGCGTCAGCCTTGCTCACAGCAACCTCAAATTCCTGGGCTCAAGCGATCCTCCTGCCTCAGCCTCCTGAGTAGCTGGGACTACAGCTATATATTTTTAGTTGTCCAATTAATTTCTTTCTAATTTTAGTAGAGACAGGGTCTCACTCTTGCTCAGGCTGGTTTCGAACTCCTGAGCTCAAACAATCCGCCCCCTCGGCCTCCCAGAGAGCTAGGATTACAGGCGTGAGCCACCGCGCCCGGCCCCCCTTGCTTTTCTTTATATGGGTGTGTGTTTTAACTACATTGTTTTTTTTTTTTTTTGAGACAGAGTCTCACTCTGTTGCCCTGGCTAGAGTGCTGTGGCGTCAGCCTTGCTCACAGCAATCTCAAATTCCTGAGCTCAAAACGATCCACCTGCTTCGGCCTCCCAGAGTGCTAGGATTACAGGCATGAGCCACCATGCCCGGCCATTTCTAATAGTTTTTTTGTGTGTGTGAATGCCTTAGGATTTCCTACATGTAAGATCACGCAGTCTGCAAACATAGATAGTTTTACTTATTCCTTTCCAACCCGGATGCCTTTTATTTCCTTTCCTTGCCTAACTACCCTGACTAGAACCTCCAGTACAGTGCTGAATGAAGTGGTAAGAGCAGCTATCCTTGCCTTATTGATGATCTTAGGGGGAAAGCTTTCAATCTTTCACCATTAAGTATAATATTAGATGTGAGTTTTTCATAGATGCTCTTCTATTCCTAGTTTGTTGAGTGGTTTCATCATGAAAGGGTACCGGATTTTGTCAAATTTTTTCTGCATGTAATGATGCAAACACGTCAGGTTGTTTTCTTTATTCTACCGACATGGCATGTCACACTGATTGCTTTTCACATGCTGAAACCACTTGGCACTGCTACGATAAACCTAACCTGGTCATTGTGTATAATCCTTTTCAGAGGTTGTTGGATTCAGCTTGCAAATATATAGTGCTGTGGCTAGAGTGCTGTGGCGTCATCCTAGCTCACAGCAACCTCAAACTCCTGGGCTCAAGCAATTCTTCTGCCTCAGCCTCCCAAGTAGCTGGGACTACAGGCATGTGCCACCATGCCTGGTTAATTTTTTCCATATATTTTTAGTTGTCCGATTAATTTCTATTTTCGGGGGTCTCACACTTGCTCAGGCTAGTTTCGAACTCCTGAGCTCCAACAATCCGTCTGCCTCAGCCTCCCAGAGTGCTAGGATTACAGGCGTGAGTCACCGCGCCCAGCCAGTTTGCAAATATTTAGTTGAGGATTTTTGCATGTATATTCATAAGAAATATTGATCTGTAGTTTTCTTGTTATGTCTTTGTTTAGTTTTAGCATCAGGGTAATACTGGCCTCATAGAATAAGTCGAGAGGTCTTTCCTCCTGTTCTATTTTTTGAAAAGTCTACGAAAGACTGGTATTAACTCTTTAAACATTTGGTAGATTTCACCAGTGAAGCCATCTGAGTCTAGGCTTTTCTTTTTGGATGGTTATGTTTAATACTAATTCAATCTCTTTATTGTTATAGGTCTATTCAGATTTTCTATTTCTACTTGAGTCAGTAGTTTATATTTTTAGGAACTTTTCCATTTCATCTAGGTTATCAAAATTGTTAGCATACTTTCACCTATGGGGCTCTGTCAGAGGTAAAATAATAATAAAAAAAAATGTTAAATGTTAGCATACCATTGTTCATATTCCCTTACAATCCTTTTTATTTCTGTTAATAATGTCCCCTCTTTCATTTCATATTTTAATAATTTGAGTCATCTCTTTGTTAAAAACACTTTTTTAAAAAAGATAAAAGCAACTTAGGTTAGCTTTAACTTCCATGTACTACGTCTAACGGCAAACCAGAAGTTCTTTAACTGCTTCGTGGCAGACTGTCTTGCTATATATTGCTCAAAATTCCATAGAAATGAGAACAGCACTGATCTTAAGAAACAGCTGTTTCCATCCTTCTAATCCTATGCCTCTCACTCTTGAGTAGCAAAGTCTCTAGAACCAGTTGCTCCATGTGGGATATCTTCCAAAGGGGGCAATTAAGTATCAACCCAAAGCTTCTAGTTATCCTTTGATTTTAAAGGTTTCTCCATAAACACCAAAGGGGAAGCTTCACTAAATTCACTAACCATATTGACTTGTGCTTATAATCTATTTTTAGAACTTTATACTTGACATTTAATTACAATTTCTGTATCCTTATAAAAAGGCAGAACATAGAGCAGTTAGTGCATTATACCACCTATGAAATACAAAGTGTAAGATGCACTTGGAAGAAACAACACAATCTTCACATGAGGGAAAAAAAATATCTGAGTATCCTACACTGACGGCCTCCTTCTTAGATTTGTGCTTAGTATTTAATGAGTTACGATCATTTCTGTTTTAGGCCTCAAAAGACAGGAAGTGAAACAGGACCAGTAGCATCCATCCATTCATTCATGTACAAATTAGAATGTTCCTGTAATCTTGAAAAGGCTAAGGACAAATAGAAATATCAGCAAAGTTAAGGATCCTTAAATAAAAACAAAGCTAGAACTTGGTTTATCTTGATTCCATTAATCAAATTCCTCAATCTTATAAAAAGCATTTAACAACAACAAAAAAATACTTATAGCTTACATCATAACAGTAAAATATTGAATGCTTTTTCCCCCAGGTTCAAGAACGAGGCAAAGATGTCCTCTCTTACCATTCCTATTCAATACTGTATTGAAGGTCCTAGCTATTGCACTAAGGCGAGACAGAGACATGAAAGGCACACAGATTGGAAAATAAGAAAAAAAATTATTTACTTGTAGATGACACAATTATTCAAATGGAAAACCCTAAGAGATCTACCAAAAAAAAAAGACCACTAGAATACATGAATTTAACAAGGTCACAGATTAAAGGCCAATATACAAATATCAAATGAATTTCTATAACCTATAATAGCAAGAAAAAATTGGAAAACAAAATTTTAAAAAATAACAACTTATAAGAGCAACAAAAACATTAAATACTTAAGATGTACAGTATCTCTACACCAAAAACTACAAAACATTATTAAGAGAAATTAAGTAAGTTCTAAATAAATGGAGAGATACACCATGTTGGGACACTCGATATTGTTAAAATATCCATTCCCCCCAAACCATATGGCTCCCCTTGATCTATATATTTAACATATTTCCAATCAAAATCCCAGCAGATTTTGTGGAAGAAATCAAAAACATGATTGTAAAATTTATACAGAAATGTAAAAGACCTGATAAAAAAATCACTTTTGAAATAGAATGACAAAATTGGAAGCTATAATAATTAAAACAGTGTAATATTTGAGAAAGGACAGACAAATCAATGGAATAGAAATAGAGTCCAAAAATAGACACTTTTATTTTCTTTGAGACAGGGTCTCACTTCGTCACCCAGGCTCACTGCTGCCTAGAAACTCCTGGGGCTCCAGTAAGCCTCCTGACTCAGCTTTCCAAGTAGCTGAGACTACAGGCATTAGCCACAGCACCTGGCTAATTTTTCTATTCTTTTTGTAGAGATGGGGTCTCACTATGTTGCCCAGGCTGGTCTCCAACTCCTGGCTTCAAGTGATCATCCTGCCTCTGCCTCCCAAAATGCTGGATCATAGGTGTGAGCCACCATACCCAGCCCAAAAAATAAACACATTTAAGTAAACAATCAAATTTTAAAATGGGCAAAAGACTTGAACACACGCTTCAGGAAAGTTAACTTACAAATGAACAATAAAACCCAAGAAAGTGTTCAACATTATTAGTTATCATAAAAATACAAATCAAAAACACAAGATACCACTATAAACCCACCAAAATGGTTACATTGAAAAGACTGACAATATTCAGTATTTAATGAGGAAGTGGAATATGGAACCCATATAACATTGCTGGTGGGGTGAAATGAAACAAATACTTTGAAAGTTTGGCAGTTTCTTAAAAGTTAAACATACGGCAACTCTGTGGGCCCAGAAATTTCACTCTTAATTATTTACCCAAGAAAATAAAAGCATGACCACAAAAAGATGTGTACAAAAATGTCTATTAGTTTTAAACATAATAGACAAAACATGGATGCAACTTACAAAACCAAAATGTAGTATTTTCATGCAATGAAATACTACCCAGGGGAAAAAAACATATAAACATGTTGTTTATGCAACGATATCAAAGAAATTCAAAACTATTAGGTTAAAGAATTCACACACAAAATAGTACATACTGTATAATTCCATTTACATGAAGTTCTGGAACAGGCAAAACTAATCTATAGCAACAGAAAACACAACAGTGATTGCGTGGAATGGGGTTAAGAACAGACTTGAATAGGTTTCAAGGGATTTTGGGAGGTGATGGAAATGTCCTTGATTGGAGTGGTAGTTCCACAGTCGTTACACATGCCAAAGCTCCTCAAACTATACAGTGTTAATCTGTGCATGAAATATAAAATACATCTCAAAAAATCATTTTGCAAAAAAAATTTTTTATAAGGCTTGCAGGGTTAGAGACATCTCTTTTTCAGAGGCTATGAGCATTAAATTTGATAAGGCGCTAATGGTTTTTAGATGTAAATTACTAATAAATAACAAGTTTTTCTCCTCATAAAATGGGAGAAACAATAGCTAGCAAGTACAAGCATTTTCACACTAAATATAGTTGTTTTTGTTTTGTTTTTAAATCACACCAGAGGCTGGGCACACTGGCTCATGCCTGTAATCCAGCACTTTAGGAGGCTGAAGAGGGAGGATCCCTTTAGGCCAGGAGCCTGGGATCAGTCCAGGGAACAAAGTGAGACCCTGTCTCTACGAAAAATTTTTAAAAATTAGCAGGTCGTAGTGGCTTGTGCCTGTAGGCCCAGCTACTCAGGAGGCTGAAGCAGGTGAATTGCGTTAGCCCAGGAGGTGGAGACTGCAGTGAGCTATGATTACATCACTGCACTCAAACCCAGGCAACAGACCCAGCTCCCATCTCAAATAAACAAATCATACCAGATATGTAAATGTTATCTCCTCAGAAAAGTCATACCAAATTCCTCCAGTGAGAGTTAATAATGCCTTCTTTTCCTGCTCTCAATAACACTTTATTAATTGCACAAATAATACCTCTAATACAGGACTTAGCAGTTATACAGAAAGTATCTGTTTAAATAACACATATCCTCCATTGTAAGTTCCAAATTATCTTTGTATCCCAGTTATCAAACAGTATTTGTCAACTGACAAATGACAGATATGACTACATATTGAACTATGGTATCTTAGAGTTGGCAAGCACCTATAATCTCCTGGCATTAGAATCCTGAAAACTCCAAAATGCCTCAGGAATGCTTACTCCAAAATCTGTAAAGTGAGCTTAACTCTGAGCCCAGAGATACAGGCACGCTTCCTTGCTTCATCTAAAGCAGTGATGGTAATTTTATAAATATTTTAGCCTTGGAAGCTTATGCAAAAGTTAAAAATATAAAATCATGTGAAAAAGAAAGAGAAATGAAAGGGAGCAAAGGGAAGGGGAGGAGAGAGGAGGACAAGCTGCTGTTGCAACTTTGGCTAAGGTGTAGAAGAACACCTGGAGCATTACTTGCTTAAACATGCTCCCCACCAAATTCACATACCCGAGTCAGCATCTGCCCCCTAGAGCAGAGGCAGCTAAGGCTATTCTGCAGAGTTTGAGAAAGAGTGATTTAGAGCTGTAATGTCCAATGTGATATCCACTAACCACATGTACTTACTGACCACTTGAAATGTGGCCTAGTCCAAACTGCGATACACTGTGAACATAAAACACACCAGATTTCTAAGACCATGAAAAAAAGAATGTAAACTATCTCCTTAACAATTTGTTATTGATTACATGATGACATAATATTTTTCTTACATTGAGTTAAATGACATTAAAATTAATATCAGTTGTTCCTTTTTATTTCTTAGTGTGGCTACTAAAAAATTTTAAGTTACATATATGGCTCGCATTTGTGGCTTACGTTATATTTTTACAGGACAAGCAATGCTAGTGCTATCCCAGAGAGCTAACACAAAGAAAGGAAAGTTAGCATCAGTTTAGGTCTGCGTCTTCTAGAAAAGATATAACCACCATGGAACTCAGAGGAAAAGACTCAATATGAAATGGATTTATTAAAGGAAACAAAAGAAACAAGACTGCTCCAGATAATTATTTCCTTTTTCATACTTTATCTCTTAAATTTTCTACAATGGATACACATTCTCATACATCCATTATCCATACTTCACTCTGGCTTGTGGATGGATTCAATCTGGCCAATTGGAGGCTGTGGCAAAAGATCAGCGACTGGGAGCACAGTGGGTAAGAATATTTATTCATCAGGTTCCCATCCTGCTGGCTTCTACATGTGGGCTCCTGTGTTTTTGTGACAAGGTGTGCAGGAAGTGGGAAATCAAGACAAAGGTGTAGGACATTTGGGCAGACACAGAGGAAGCTAAGAATTCTAAATGCCCAAAAACCCCTGAATCTTCCTCGCCTGCAGATAAACCCCACACCCAACCAGCCTTCTGCTGTGGAAAAAGCCTTTTAGTTCTGCAAGTGGGGCAGGTGCCTCAAAACAAAATACCAATTCTCCTCAGGTACATGAGAATTATTAACAGATCCCAACACAGTCCAGAGAAATAAGAGACCAGTTCTAGGAGGAAACAGCCTCTATACTATTACTGGCAGGAGTATGGGGGAAAAGAGCAGGTTCTAAAGGTAGCAGACCAAGCGAGATGGAATACAACATTTGATCAGACCAAATGTATTGTCGTGGGTGGACTCACCTGATATTCACTTGCTATGAAGGGCCAGATAGTAAATATCTTAGGATTTTTGGGCCAAATACAGCCTCTCACATGTTCTTTTTTCCTATTTGTTTTTTGCAACACTTAAAAAATATAAAAACTGGCCAGGAGTGGTGGCTCCACCTGTAATCCCAACACTTTGGGAGGCTGAGGCAGAAGAATTGCTTGAAGCCAGGAGTTCAAGATCAGCCTGGGCAACATAGCAAGACTCCATCTCTACACAATATTTTTAAAATTAGCTGGGCACGGACAGTGGCATGCACCTGTAGTCATAGCTACTTGGGAGGCTAAGGCAGGTGGATCACCTGAGCTTAGCAGTTTGAGGTTGCCGTGAGCTGTGATCCTGCCACTGCACTCCAGCCTGGGTGACAGAGCAAGAGCCTGTTCCAAAGAAAAAAAATACACACACACACACACACACACACACCATTTTTAGCTCAAGGAATGGAGGCAGTGGGAATGGGGGTGGGGGGATTGGCCAAATTTGGTCCAAAGGACAAAGTTTACCAACTGCTGCTTTAGAGCATGTGGGAGCTGTATTAAATAGTCTGCTAGGCTGACTAACTGAAACCTGGACTCAACAGTGGCCTTGTCAATGAGGTTGAAATGCCCATACTTCCCAGGTATACTGAAGAAGGAGTTCAAAAGGTTAGGGAAAGGGGATTGTTAGACGGAATCTACAGTTCTGTATTTGCTCTGTTTAGTCATACTCTAACTCATATTCCTGGGCAGGTTCACAAACACCATTACGGTTCTGCTAACTGGACACTGAGATTTTGCCCTGCTCTCTTAAGGTACATTATGCCAAAAGACAGTGAAGGTGATTGATTCCCAGGCTCCTGATACACAATAAGAGCAAGGAGGACTATGTCGAACTCAGGGGATTCACTGGAGCACCTCTTAGAACTCCACTGTCCAGTACCTTGGTTAATGGACAACAAAGACAAGACCACTGAACACTCAGATCCCAGAGAGTGAATAACCAGCAAGTTAAAAACAATAACTCATCCAGCCCAGTGTGGGCATAAACTAACATGAAATAGCCAGATAAAGAAGGTAACCATTACTATTAATTTAGCTTCATGACCACCAGTATAAGAGAGGACTATAGCTAGCAGCTGTTTTATGTGAATTGTTTCTTTTCTCTCCTCTTCCTCCACCATGCATGAAGGGCAAAGGTGGATAACTAATGCTTTAAGTTGCAAATGAAAGCATGACTAAACTGTGTCATTCCCCAATGATATGATGTTTAATACAAAATAATCCAAAGAGAAAAATGAACATTCAACAGTACAAAATGAACAATAAATAAGACATATTTAACCCCAAATATCTCATAAATTATATGTCCATGGGTTAAAGCCTGACTTAGAACAAAAGTCTACAAAAAGGTTTAAAGGGACTAGAAAGAAATATATACAAATATATATATATATAAACAGTAACCAATAACAACCAAATATGCAAACACTAACCAAAAGAAAGCTGGTATAGCTACATTAATAATAAAAGAAATTTAGGCCAGGCGCGGTGGCTCGCGCCTGTAATCCTAGCACTCTGGGAAGCCGAGGCGGGTGGATTGTTTGAGCTCAGGAGTTCGAGATCAGCCTGAGCAAGAGCAAGACCCCGTCTCTACCATAAATAGAAAGAAATTAATTGGACAGCTAAAAATATATAGAAAAAAAAAATTAGCCGGGCATGGTGGCGCATGCCTGTAGTCCCAGCTACCCGGGAGGCTGAGGCAGAAGGATCACTTGAGCCCAGGAGTCTGAGGTTGCTGTGAGCTAGGATGACGCCACGGCACTCTAGCCTGGGCAGCAGAGTGAGACTCTGTCTCAAAAAAATAAATAAATAAAAAGAAATTTAAGACAAAACGCAATATTAGAGATTAAAAGGGTCATATCATAATGGTAAAAGGTTCAATTCAATAGTAAGATATAACTTCAAATTGCATACATCTAAAAATATATCGTTCCCTAACTGACATACATAATCCCGTAAATGACAGAAATATAAGAAAAAAATATACAAATCCAAAATCGTAATTAGGAGCTTTGGACAAACTCCTCCAAGCAACTGACACAAACAAACACAGTAAATACACAGAAGATAATTAATTTTAAATTTGACCTAATGGAGTTATAAATCTGTACACACATACACACCCTACCAATTGCAAAACACACTCTTTTAAATCACACACAGAACATTTCAAAAATGCCCCCAAACATAGGGCCTAAAGCAAGTTTCTACAAGCATTCAAGGAATAATATCATGAAGTATGTTCTCTGATTACAATGCAATTATACTAAAACTGAATAACCCCAAAACTCTTAAGTGGAAATGTCCAGATGTTTGGAAATTAAGAAAATCTTTCTCATATAAACCATTAGAGATCACACTTAAAAAAACCACACGGTGATGTCAGGGCCAGTGGCATGTGCCAGCAGTCCCAGCGATTCAGGAGGCTCAGGCAGGAGAATCACTTGAGCCCAGAAGTTCAAGGCTGTAGTGTGCTACATTGTGCCTGTGAATATCACTGCATTCCAGCCTGGCCAATGTAGCAAGACCCCATCTCAAAAAAAAAAAAAACAAAAAACCACAAGGTAAGTGGACTTGTCCTACAAAATATCAAGACTTAAAGATGCTGGTATTTTGAGATAGGAGTCTGCCAATCTTCTCATTTGCCAGAAAATTAATAAACTTCTCTTTCCGCAAACCACTTGTCCTTGTTCTTTTGAAGCGGCCTGGGGAACAAATGCTGAACTTTCAGTAACAATGTTGATTTCTGTTTTTTTTCCTTCTGTTAGAAAAGCTCTGCTATAGTACTAGCTCCTGGAGTGAGACATAGCTGTCTAATTAAACTGATTTATTCACAGAACGAAAAATCTGAGTAAAGAAGGTATAGGACGATATATTTAAATTTTATGGGCTTTTGTTTTTTTGCTTGTTATCCCAATTTTTTTTCCTCTTTTGTCTATCTCTAAAAACCTCTAACCCAAATTTCTTAAACTATCAGTTTGGTTTTTAATATGTGAATCTTTTAGTTTAAAACAGACTAAAGAGATCAAAGTGTTCTGCCCCAAGATGTATTTCTTTAACATATTTTAAAATGACTGCTACAAAACTGTCTTTTATGAACAAAAAATTAAGATTTTCCACATTTAAAGATCTGAAAAGAAACAGACTGTAACTCATAGGGCTTTATTTGCATAGCAAGACACCTTTTGCTAACTAGTCAAGCCTTTGCCCCTATGGGTCTCTCCCAAAACCTGTCTTCCTGCTTTTCAAGCCTTTGATTTCCTGTTGTCCTCCACTTACGGGAAACACATGAGGCTTTCTGTATGTAAAGGGCTTGGGCATGTATTAATAATATATATATATTTTTTACTTGTTCCATTCTCAATGACAAACTTACATGTTTAGTTTTGAGCCTCTGAATTCTGGTATCACGATGAAGCCTGGAGACGCGTTCTCAGTGCCTAGACCAACAGCTATAAGATACAACCAAGCCTCATATGGCCCCTTCTTCCCTCCCCCAGCTTTGCCTATTCTAGGAGGGGTTTAAAAAAAAAAAAGACACCAAGACTTACCATAAAAGCACAATAATGTGTGGTATTGGTTCAGGAATAGACCCATACAGACCAATGGAACAGACCAATGACACAAAACGGAGAGACCAGAATCCCAGACCACATATATAGGATCATTTGGTTTATGATATATAGTACTGTAGCAAAGAAAACAGACTTCTTAAAAAAAAACAGTGCTGAGATAACTGGTTATCACATGGGGGGAAAAGTGAAATTGGATCCCTAGCTCATACCATATACTAAAGTCAATGCCAAATAGATTGACCATAGACATAAAATGTGAAAAGTGAAACACAACTTACAAAGGATTAGTATGCACCGATTATACTATATACATATGCATCCAACAAATCAGTAAAACAGCCAACCGAAGAGAAAAATGAGCAAGAAATTCGAACAAGCAAATGAAAGAAAGAAAGAAAAGAAAAGAAGCAAAGAAAAAGAAAAATCCACAAGGACAAAGGACATTCACCTAAATTTCAATTTTACCTAAAATTTAAAAAGTTGGAGAACACCAAATGTTGGTGAGAACGCGGGGTAATGTTAAGTTTCCTGTGATGCCGGTGGGAGTATTAATTGTACCGACACTTTGGAGAATAGGCCAAAAGAACAACCAGCCCACAAGGAAACAGACAGGTCAAGGATTCCAAAAGGAAGCTTGAGGCTAATGAGGGTAGAATAGGGAAGTGATTGGATCTGATGTTTGAGTATAGTAATAATATATTTTTGATGTTTGAGTATAAAAATATTACCACCAGGTATGCGACATTTGAGGGGAAAAAACTGTCCTAGCATCTTGAAATTAGGCAAATGAAAAATGAGACAGATTTTTCAAGGCCAGAAGCGAGTATAAGGCAAACATGGTGTTGGCGGTGCTGGTGCTGAGGATGTGGGCAGTGGCCCTGCTATGCCCATCTCCAGCTACAGCTCTTGCCGTCAGATATGCATCCAGAAGACAGGCAGCAGCTCTAAAAACCTCAGTGGAAAGTCATCAGGCAGACACCATGGTATTAAGAAAATGGAAGGTCACTATGTTCATGCTGGCAACACCCTTGGGACTCGGTGCCAGTTCCATTGGCACCCAGGTGCCCATGTGGGGCCAGGGAAGAGGAAGTGCCTGTATGCTGAGGAAGAGGGACTAGTCCACTACAGTAAGGAGGCCTACATGCTCAATCCCAGTGCCCAATCCCAGCAACTCGGAAGCTGTTGTTCTGGTTATCAGGCTGCCCAAGGGTGTTGTGCTCTACAAGATTTTTGTCCACTTGGTTCCTGCCAAACCTCAGGGAACCTTCAAACTTGTGGCTATGCTTTGAGGCCACTGGACAGAGACTGGAGTCCAGGTGACAGAAGTCAAGGGTTGAGGTGATGATAACGTCTCCTGAGGAGGAGGTCTCTGCAGGAGACTCTATGAAGTGACTACTGAGAAATCCTTTGGGAGACCGGACCTGGGGCCAAAAGTAAAGTTAGCTGGAGTCATGAGCCTATGCTACCTGGGGACAAAAAAAAAATTAAAAAAAGACAAGTGAGACAATTACTCAAAGAAAAAAAGAGAGATATAGTTTCAGAAGAATATTAAGCTCAGTAGTAAATAGTATTTAATAGTTATAACACTCATTATTACTTTAACCACTAATTGAAATAAAGTTCTGTTAAGGGGATATGAGGAAAGTAGTAGGGAGAGCTAAATTCTCAACTACCAAGGAAGAAAGTCAGTAACATCTGAAATTGACAAGTCAAAATACTTAGCAGTTATTGCATACTATCAAAAATATGAATCTAGATACTAAGGGAAACAGCTAGAAAAGTGAAAGTGAATGCTCTGAAGAAAGGCACTGTGGGACAAGGAAAGATGAGTAGTGGAATATTTGTCACTGAAAGGCTTTTAGTTCAATTTGACTTTAATAAAAATGCATATATATTACTTGGAAAATTTTGAGAAGGTTCTCCATTTTTACTGCATTTCTATCAATTTGTCCTGGCATTCATCAAGTCTGCTTTATTGGCATATATATTAACCACTTTTTAAAAATTTAGAGTACACATGTAGTATATTTTAAAATCTTACCAAAATGTAAGTTCTGAAAATAATTACCCCACTGATTCAATAAGTCAAAGAAAATGAGAACAGATAAAATAATCTAGAAATGCAAAGGAATATAATTTACAATAAAGAAAAATTTAAATTCTTAGGAATACTATGCAGGAAAAGATTGTCACTAGGCTAATAAGCATCTCAAACTTTAACATGCCTGTATGTAAATTCCTAATGTTTCCTCCTAAACCTAATGCTTCCAAAAGATTTCCCCCATCTCAGCAAACTACAATTCATCCTTAAAAATTGTTGAGATACCCTACAAATCAATAAAACAGTCATCCCTGTTACTGGAATCACCCCTGACCCTTCTTCTTCTTCTTTTTTTCCCTGATTCTTCTCCTGAACTTTATAACCCAAAAAACTCATCCATTTTACAAGTTCTGTCTATCTTCAAAATACATCCAGAATCTGACCACCAACATCTCTACCACTACCATCCTGGTCCAAGCCAGCATCATCCCTCACCTGAACTTTTGCAACAGCTTCCTAAATGGTAACCTTGCCTTTCAGCCATGGTCCTTCCTCCAGTTTCTTCTCAACACAGCAGCCAAGGTGATACATTTTTTTTTTTTTCCAGACAAGGTCTTGCTCTGTCGCCCAGGCTAGAGTGCAGTGGTGTCATCGTAGCTTACTGTAACCTCAAACTCCTGGGCTCAAGCAATCCTCCTGCCACAGCCTCCCCAGTAGCTGGGACTATAGGTATGTGTCACCACACTCAGCTAATTTTTTTACTTTTGTAGAGACAGGGTATCATTATGTTGCTCAGGCCAATCTTGAACTCCTGACTTCAAGCAGTACTGCCTCTGCCTCCCAAAGTGCTAGGATTACAGGTGTGAGAGTCCATGCTTGGCCTCCAAGGTAATACTTTTAAAATTTAAGGCTCTGTTTATTTCTCTGCTCAAAATCCTCCCTCCAGGGACTTCTCAGGTCAAAGTAAAAAAGCAACGGTTTAATGTCAACTTATTAACTATAGTACTTTCTAATCATTCCCCTGCTCCAGTCATGCTGGGTCCCCTTGTTCTTCCTTGAATACATTAAGCACATTACAACTTGAGATTGATTAAGTGTTCCAGGCAGAGGAAACAGCTACTACTTTTAAAGAACTGGTAATTTTTCATTCTAGAATGCAGCAAAAGTTATCTAAAATAACATAAAAGTTACTTTTAATACCAAAACTGGCACATACACAAACACACACACCCCTAGTCTTAAACAAAAGCAAATATAAAAAGCTTAAAGTAAAACTAGCAAAAACATTTTTAACAGAACATCAGCACAGCCAAATGATCTACCACTACGAAGGAGAATAAATAGGGAGATGATCTGATTTTAGGAATTTTATTAATAGATGACACCGGCAAGTCAAATAAAAACAATTACCCTAACACCTCAAAGTAACTACCTTCTCCCTCCAAATCACTTCTTTAAATTAAGCAATCTTTTTCCTACACAACCACAGGACTATTTTACCCAACCTCCTCTTGATGTTTCTATCACTGATATCTTCTAGCCATCTCAAGGTGCAGTTAATTCCATCAGAAGATTTATTGCAGAATCCAGCTCAGTATACCTCTCAATCTCAACATAATTTACTGAAGGAGTTCTTCCTCAAGCCACTACAAAAGCCTCTTCATTTCCATAAAACACTGGTGCAAATTCAGAAAGTCATCTAAACAGGTGGGAAAATTTTTCTTGTGAGACAACAGAATAACATTAACTCCTCAGCAATACTTGGCTTGAATATGGGACAAAGCAAAGACTACAAAATCTACCAAGAGTATCAGACCTCTCCATACGTAAGGCCTTCAATTTGCCCAGATCCATTCCCAAGAAATGCAAATTCTCCCATCAGCTACCTTTTCCCTTATTATCTTTCTCTGAACTCTCCTTCCACTGCTGATCTCCCTCTCAACCCTTTCCACAGGGTCCACATGAACCCTTTTCCTATGCAAATAAGCTTCCTACCTTCCATCCCTTCATAGAATACAAATTCTACTTCCTAGTCTTAACTGAAAATTAAGTCTCTCCAAATTATCTCCAGTAGTGTGCTGAATGGTGGCCCCCAAAAATCCATCTATGTCATAATCCCAGCAACCTGTAATGTGATCTTATTTGGCAGGAAAAGGTCTTTGCAGACATAATTAAGAATCTTGTGATGAGATCACCCTGGATTATCAAGGTGGATCCTAAATCCAATAACAAATATCACCGGGAGAGAGCGACACAGAAGGAAACAGACACAGAAAAGAGAAAATAATGTGAAAACCAATGCAGAGGTTACAGTAATGTGGTCACAGGCCCAGGGATGCCAGAGCAGCCACCAGAAGCTGGAAGAGGTAAGGAGAAAATACTCCTGTAGAGCCTTTGTTAACAGTGTGGCCATGCTGACAGCTTGATTTCAGACTTCTGGCCTCCAGTACGGTGAGAGAATAAATTTCTGCTGTTTTAAGCCATCAAGTTTCTGATAATTTGTTACAGCAGACACAGGAAACTAACACCTCTCCTAAGCAGGCTATTTCACATCAAGGGGCCTACAGTTTTTCTAGCACTGCCATTTTGCATGACCATTTTCCACTTTTCTTTTAAGGCTTACGCCACTGTGCTTTCACACTTTCTTTCTTCATTGTTGTAATCCTACAAACCACCAGAAATTCTTCATAGTTTTCTTCTCCAACAAAACTGTTACTACCATCATCAGCTACAAAGTTCACAGGGATGACCACAAGTCCTTAACAACCTTAATGCCAATAACCTACCAATTGTTATTCTATTTAAACTATACAACCTTTTTGCTATGTCAAAGGGACAAGAGAGAAATACCACCTGCCTGAGCTAACGAACCGTGGTGTCATCATAGCTCTTGAGATCTCAAACTCCAAGACTCAAGCCATCCTCCTTCTTCAGCCTCCAGAGTAGCTGGGACTACAGGCACGCCACCACGCCCGTCTAATTTTTCTATTTTTTGTAGAGATGAAGTCTCACTATATTGGCCAGGCTGGTCTCCAACTCCTGGCCCCGAGCAATCCTCCCAACTTGGCCTTCCAAAGTGCTGGGATCACAGGCGTAAGCCAGCATGCCCACCCTAAATTAATTTCTAATACAGTAGCTATCAACAGATATAATCCATATAAACAAAAAGCTACTTGGAGTCCTATATCATGTTTAAGAGTGTAAGGGGATCCTGAGACCAAAAACTTTGAGAACTATTAAAGTAATACTTAATACCTTTTAATTTACTTTCTGAGTTTTTATTTATGTAAATCTTACATATGCCACCATAAATGTTTAAAGGAAGCTGAGAGTATAAGATATAAACCTTGCTTTCTTCAAATGTATTATAGTGCAATCAAGCAAAAGATATTCTCCCCCCAAAAGAAAAGATGGCTGGGTTAACAGAATGTTGTATTTGCCAAAGATAACTACAGTAGTATAATAAAGCTGTAATACAGAACTTATGCAGAAATAGAGTCAAAGAATTTTCACTGAATGATGCACAGAAAAATACGAAAGTTTGGGTTTGAGAAGAATTAACATAGTTCTTAAGTGAATTACTTATTCATTTTTATCCAGTTTTTATTTTAGTGTAGTTGGTTTCTAACTATCATTTAAACTTACCACTCTCGGTAAAGAATATTCAAAGAATTCTATGTGGAACATAAATCTGATAATAAAACCCATGAAAAAATACCTAACTATAACAAAAACAATCCATTATTTTGAATTATGCAATATTGGTCACCATCATTATTAGAATAAATACAATGGGCTCTGCACTATACTGAATTACCAAGCTAAAAAAGGCCATCCAGCCAAGGGAGTTAATGGTATTTATTAATTAGGTTCCTTTTTTAGTTCTTCCGTGAAGCATAATTTGTCAATTTAAATGCCAGCACAAAACCTTGTTACGGGGCAGATGTTAAAAAAATTACTTGTTCCTATAATACTGATTGAGCAAGGTGAAATGATAGCATATTTTCCTCAGTCAGGAATGATTAAGGTGGGTGCAGAAGCTCATACGCCAGGGCAAATTTCTTTCCAAGAACTGTGCTTCCAAAGTCACACATCTGACCTAAGAGGCATATTCTGCATTCTACCTAAAAGGGAAAAGCGGCTCTATTACAGGCCTAGTCTCATTGCCTCACATGCTCTAGACCTGAATTCGCAGCTTTCAACTTAAGCACTTTTAAAGCTCTCATCCTACTGATACCTTATTCCACTAATATCTAGGTGGTGAGAATTTTTGTTTTTCAAAAAAAAAAAAATTACTAATTCCATTGGTACTGGTGCTCTCTGTAAAGCAGAACCTAAAGACCTGATCAGAAGAGAGAGTGAATATAGCACAATTCCACTGCAACCTGGATGTTCTCAACTGAAATTCGTGTTTTAATCAGATTTTTAAAAATTAACGTTCAGATGGGAGGAAAAATCCACCTACATCTTATTTCACTAAGTAGCGCTTTTGTTCTCTGCAAAGGCTATTGAGATACCGTTTTGTAATACTATTTGGATACTGTGTGCTGCAATTATTTCCTCCTGAAAGAATCCCATTTTCAGTTATCTGTGACTACAGAAAACATGGTTCACAGTACTTCTCAAATCTCAACGCCTAAACTCCTACACCTCCTGCTCCTCCTCCTCTTGCCCGCCGCGTCCCCACCCCCCGGAAAATACTGTCCGCACCGGGTTTTTAGACGCATCATTTGGGCGGAGGGGGAGGCGCTAATTTTTGGACTTGCTATCCCATTCTGCCTGTGCAAAATAAACCTGTTGTAAAACAATCTTAGAAACAGAGATGAAAATCGAGGACCCAATTCCCTTCTGCTCGCACCTCTCTGTCGTTGTAAACTTCCCTACAGCGCTCAATGCACCTATTTCTACTCCAGAGTGGCCCCACCTGTGCCCAGACCTCAATCTCCAACCGAATCACTCCATGACCTTGGGCCCGGGCCACTGCTTCCCTCCCGAGATAATGACTTTTAAAACCAGGATCCCTACACCCCGCTCCACAGGCTGCAGAGGGCTCCGGGTTCAGGCCGGGTCAGCGGGTTGCGGCGGGGGCAGGCGAGCAAACCGCAGGAACCGCAGCTCCGCGACGGCTGGAGAGGCTGGCTCCGGGGCAACGCCGGCCAGAAAGGACGCCAGGGGCGGGGACAGGGCCCGGGGCTACCTGCGGGGCCGGTGCCGACGCAGCCCCAGCAGCCCCAATGGCTGCGCGCCACCCCGGGGCTCTGGAAGCCCTCGCGGCCGTCCTGCGAACTCCGGCCCTGACCCGTCTGCGGTCACGGCCCCTCATTAACTCTGACCGCCCAGCAAACAGCGGCAGGTGACGCGGCGACTGGGCAGCCGAGCGTGCAGTTTAGCTGCCTACCTCAAGCCACGGCGTCTCGGAACCTCCTGCCTCCCCCCGGGGGCGCGAGGAGCCGCGACCAGAGAGTAGGAAGAGGCGTGCGAGGCAACACGCCACAGGGGGTGGGACAGGAAGAGGGGAAACCGTCCGCTTTCCAGAGGAGCTGGCAAAAGGGTGGTGAGAACGCGGGCGACGGGGACCGTCAGGGACGCTCGCGTACCTTCCTTTTTGCCTAGCCGAGGGTCCAACTGGAGCCAGCAGATCGCCTCACATCCGGGTAATCCGGAGACACTCAGCTGCTTCTGCTGCGCCCGCCGCCTCCCCCGCGGCGCAAACACCAAACTTCCGGCGACGACGGCGACGCCTCGTCCGTCAGATGGGAGTTACCTGTGACCGTCTTGGGTGCGCTTGCGCAACGCTCCTCTTCAGCCCTGACCGGCTCAGCTGACGTGCCCAGAAGACGAAGATGGCCGCCACGCTCGCTGCGTGTCACGCAATTTTTCACCAGGGCCCGGACGGCTGGGCGTCGGGGAAAGGCGAGCCAGCGTCCATCCTCAGCGCAGGCGCGGTGGGAGGCCTCGCGTGCGCGCCTCCGCGGGTGGGCACCTAGCGGGGAGCCGGCGGCGCCCCCTAGCGGCGGGCACCTGTCTTTCCTGGGGTCATCTCTTGGAATAAAACCACCCAGGCCCCCAGCGGTGGTGGTTTACCTTGAAAACTTGTCACAAACGGTTCCCCTGTAGGTTTCGCGTACTTCTATATGCGGTGTCTAGTCCAAGTTCTTTTCATTCTCTATGTGAGTCGATGTAAGGCGTGGGGGGATGAATTGATCCTTTTCTCCCTTTCCCCTGCACCGCCCTCCAACGCCTCTAAAAATTACGGGGCTTAACCCTCGCACGCTTTCCTCCTTGTGCGTCAGAGCACAAAAGCCTGTAAGAAACTGTATAGAATGTTCCGCTAGATTTGGTCAGAGCGGGTGTTCAGATAAAGCTTTGGCTTTTCCAAGCGTCTGAAGATAGAATTTAGGATTCTATCACTAGGATCCGTGGTCCTCACGCTGCCTTTGAACACGCTTTCTTGTGCTCCTCCTCCCTTATTTGAAGAACCGTGAGGATGGATGAATCGGTACTTGTGCCTTTCAAAATGGGGGGAGGTGATCTAAGTGAATTCTCCCCTTCCTGCCCTGCTTGTTGAAGCCAAGTGCGACCAAAATGTGCTCTAGGTTTGTCAAGCCTGACATTTTTCCGACATTTCATTTTCCACGTAACTTTAGTGTCAGTTTGGTCGGGGAGATTTTATGGCTTACAAACCAAAACAAGAGGTATTGGTGGGGAATCCGTTCCCCCATACATTGATTACTTGCCAAAGACCTGCCCATTGCTGCCCCCTCTCCCAGTCCCCGATATATGCTTTTAATGAAATACGCCAAACACTCAAATTGGGGAAAAACCTAGGAGTAAACTGCCAATCTGGTTAAAGCTGATTATTTACCAGGGGGGGCTGACAGGTGTTCGCTTTCATCTTTAGATTGTCAGCAACTGGTGCGATTTCTTTTAGTTGAGTAAACCACTTTTGTCTTTAGTAACTCAAATTCTGGTATACCAACAAAGAAACCATTTTTACAGGCTTTCATTCTCACAAAATAGGCCTCTACTTCTGAGTGAATCTCTATTTGTTGTATTGGCCTAGATCAGGAGCCTAAGGAATCCTCACAAATGTCAGACCACAAGAAATCATATGTACTTTTTTTGGCACGTAGTATTTTGATGTATAATTCATGTCTGCAATTTATATTTCTTTTCTAAAACTATATATAGTCAGTTTCTTAAGCATTCTGTGAATGAATAAAAATACTTTGTGTTTATGGGAAAAATAAACTTTCTTGAGCATTATTCCTTATCATTTTGAAGGATATTTTTTACTTATGATTCATTAATACGAAGTCTCAATTTGAAGTCTGATTAAATCTTAGTTACTCTGTAATATCATATTTGTTTTCCCTTCCATCAATAGTTTTCTTTTAGAGCAATCTATGTGCTTTGAAATTTGGTTCATTTAATGTGATTGTCCACTAAAAAATAATCATGATCAATTCTCTAGACTGAGCTTTCAGTCTTTTCCAGGAAAGAGTAAAGATTTGGGGTTTTACAAATAATGGTCAATGGGAAGCCTAGTATTGAACCGGTGGAGGAGTATAGATCATAATTGAAAGAAAGAAAAACAAGTTTTAGTTCAAAAGGGGTCTAAGACTAGCAAGAAAATGTTTTTTCAGATAAATATAGGAGGACATTCAACTTAGAAAAAGAAAGAGGTGTTTGACAATCCAAACAAAATATTAGTCAAGTCTCTTTAGTTTCAAAATGACTGAAATTGAGCTTAAACTAATATAAGCAACAGATTTTAAAAAGGACTTTATGCTACCATAACTGGGAGCTGTAGGGGAGCAGCTGATCTCAGGCCATCCTGAAATCTGAGGCTCAGATGATGTCAGCAGGACACTCTACAACGCTCAACTATTCTTTCATCTGTATTAGCTTCATTCTTAAATATGCTCTCCTGACAACTCAGCAAAGATTATGTAAATTCACAGCAAACTGATTCCAGTAAAAAGAGAGGCCCGATTCCTGAGAGCTCCTAAGAAAGTCCTGGAGAGGAAAGCTCTGATTCATTCAGCTTTGCCATGTGCCCATGACAGAAACAAATGCTATTACCCAGATGACACATCTTGGTTCTCAACATTATGGTTCTATAAATGGTGAAGGTCTTTTTCATACCTCCTACTGCAAGAATTGCAAGACCCTACTCTATGTTCTTTTGCTAAACTCAAAACTGTGAATATAATCTCCTGGACTTGTTCAAATTGCTTGTTTTCCTTAGTGACTCCAAACTGCAAAAGGTACTTTTTTCTGCACTAGCTTATTGTTAGGACATCTACTTCTAAAAACCGATAATGGAATAGTTGCATTGTTCCACACTTACATTCTTATTTCCTTGTTCCTTTTCTTTCTTATGACCAATCTAAATGCCTGCAACATGTAAAACCTCTGCTAAATCACAGAGGACAAGACAATCTCACTTTCAAACTAATCCTTCTGCTAGCAGCAAATAAAGGTCTTTATTTTGTTGCTCCATTCTTGTTGACTTTATTTCAGGACTCTTGACAGTTTTAAACTACGAGAAAGTAAAAATCCTAAAAAATTTCAAGCTAGAAAACAAAGACAAAGAAAAATTACAGCAATTTGCTATAAAGCAACTGACAATGACATTTCAATTTGCCATCTGGGAGACTCAACACACACAAATAATAATGCTGGCCCCACATACTTGAGAGGGGATAAGTAAGTGTTAGCCAGATTAAAGAATTGCATATACAAAAGTCTGGATAGGAGAGTGAACTTGGTGAGTTGCAAGAACTCAAATATCCCTATACTACTGAGGGGAAGGGGGTTGGATTAAGAAGTAGGCAGAGCCCAAAGTAGGAAGGGCCTTAAGGATAATAGGGAAGAATACCCTGTGCTCAGTACTGGGGATATTGCGGTGAACAACACACATAAGGTTTTCTTCCTCATGGAGCATACATTCTAATACGGAAGACACTCAGTTATTTCACAAATATTCATTGATGGCACATTACATGCAAGGCACTATTCTAGATCTGGGGATGCTGCCGTGAACAGAACAGACAAAATGCCCTGCTTTCAGACAGTTTATGTTCTCCTGTCAGACAATAAATAATAAAATGCTAAGAAGGAAACATGGTAATAAATAAAGAAGCACTACCCAATCAAACTTTCCATGATAAAAATATTCTATATCTGCATTATTCAAAAAGGTAGCAATAGCCACATATGAGTACTTGAAATGTGGTTATTGCTACTGAGGAACTGAATTTTTAATTTTATTTAATGTTAATTTTTTTTAAGAGACTGGGTCTCTTGAAAGGCAATGTTTGCTGTAAAACAAAATAAAACAAAAGAGATGGGGTCTTGCTCTGTCATCCAGGCTGGAGTGCAGTGGCACTGTCATAGCTCATTGCAGCCTCAAACTCCTGGGCTCAAGTAGTCCTCCTGCCTCAGCCTCATAAGTAGCCAGGACTGCAGGTGTGTGCCACCAAGCCCAGCTAATTTTAAAAAAAATTTTTAGAGATGGGTCTGACTATGTTGCCCAGGCTGGTCTCGAACTTCTGGCCTCAAGCAATCCTCTCTTCTCACCCTCCTAAAGCGCTGGGATTATAGCCACCACATCCAGCTAGTTAATTTTGATTTAAATAGCCACATCCAGACATTGTTTTTTATCATTTATATCCCATGGGTTTGGGTTTTCTAAAAATTCTGTCCGGAGATTGGTTCTTCTCCCAGTTATAAAGAAGTTCCCAGTAGCTCCAGGGACTACTATGTCCCTATTCAATCCAAAAGGAAAGAGTATTCCCTGTAAAGGTCTGATTGGATCAGCTTAGATCCCAAGCCAATTGTGAACAAGTAATGGAATATAATGATTATAAAGTGTAAAGTCAGCTTCCTTCAGACCACAAGGATAACCCAAAGAGTATCTGTAACTGTTGGAAAGACAGGGGGATAGATGTTGAGAAGACAGCACACAAATGTCCTTTGCAGCCTTGCTACTCAAATTGTGTTCTGTAGAGTAGAGGCATCCTTCATCAACTGAAGCCTTGTTAGAAATGCAGAATTTCAGGTCCCACAACAACTCAATCAGAATTTTCATTTTAAAGTTTTCCCAGGTGACAAATAGAAAAACTAAAAATAATTTTAAAAAATAATAAAAAATGTTTAAAAAAAAAAGAAAGAAAAGTTTGCCTAGGTGAGTCCCATGCACATTAAACTTTGATGAGTATTGCTCTACAACCTCCAAGAGTTCTGGTGATTAGGGATGAAGACCACACAAGAGATGGAAATTAAAGCCATGTTTTTGGAGGAGATTACCCAGGCTAAAGGAAAAAGGATCCATGAAGAGATTACAGCCAAAAGCCCCAAAACACTGCAACCTGCGTTGGCTCTATAGAGAAGGATGAGCCTGCAAGGAGACCCAGAAAGAGTGGTTCCTGGGATAGGAAGAAAACCAGGTGTGCGTAGCATCCTGGAAGCCAAGAGAGGTGTTTCAAAAGGGGGGTGTCATGCTATATTTTGCTGAGATGTTGAGTAAAATGAAGACAGAAAAGTTTGTCTTGGAGATCAGAACTTAGGTAAAAATAATCAGCTAAATTGTGTGATTTTCTTCAGGCATATTGAGTAATGCTAAGGTTCTTGGTGTTGGGACAGAATTAGCATAATCTTTTAGGCTTCTCTCAGAACTTTTCTTTGTTCATTGAGGAAGTTATATTTGGTGTTTCATCACGCACGGTGCCCTGCTGTGCGGAAGCACAATGGCCAAGGTACTACTAATCGGATTTAGCCTCTTCAAATCTCCCTCTTGCAGCAAATTGCCTCCTAGACCAGCCCTTGACGTCCTCCGCAGGTGCAAAGCAACCTCCAGCCGCCAGGGGCCGCAGTCGCGCTCTTTGCGGCCGGAAGGAAGTGTGGCCTAGCGCGGCCTCGGCGTTTCCGCCGTGTGTCTGCCTTGCTCCGCGCGCTCTTTACGTCCAGAGCCCCTGCAATCGGCGTTTCCGGCCATTCATACTTCTAGTCGGTTAGTTCCCGGTTTGTTGGATTCCCTTCGCTATCGGACCCGAAGGGTGACGGCGCCGCTAGGATGAAGCTTGTGAGGTGAGGAGGTGACCATGCGGGGTGATGTCTGCTAAGCTGGCGTTTGGGCCGAGTCGGGAGGCTGGGCTGCCTCAGTTGCGGGAGGCGGGAAAGCCGCGTGCGCGAGGCCCGCTAACGGCCTCAGGCGCCCGCCGCTTCCGCCTTCATCTTGGCCGCGCCGCGGCTGCTCGAGCCCGGGCTTCAGATTGGGTCGCGGCGGGGATCCCGCGTGTCTTGCAAGAGATGTACGTAAGGACCGAGCCGCTTCTTCCCACCTGGTGGCTTAGAGGCCTTAAAAGTGCAGCGCGTGGGACGCAGCTCCCTCTCTCGGTTACCTGTTTTCCTTTTGAGTGGAGCTCTAGTCACTCAGTACTTAGAAGCTTCATGAATTTATCTGGAAATAATGAAACCGGTTTGCAAAATGAGAGAGGGACTTTGGCTTCCTAAGTTTTTTTTTTTTTAAGTTCGTTTTTTGGTACTCCCTAGATTTAAGATTGATTATTCGACCTGTATTTCCCGTTAAGGCAGGCTTTTGATTAGGAATATCTCCCAATATGGGACAGAAGTCATCATTTTCCGTAATTGTGGCCGATTATAGGCACAGGTATATAGATAATAGATATTTTTCTTGTTTTATTTCTACCGATTAGTTGAGCCTACTGAATACTTGTTTACTGATTTGAATAATCCTAAACTACCGAGAAAGAGATTTGGTTTTGGTGTTTTTCCTTGAGATGGAGCCTAGAACATAGGAGCAGAGGTTTCTAGTAACTAAGCCAGCAACTATAAATATTTAGCTAGTTTCTTTCCTGTTGAGCCAAGGATTGTCAATGTCAACCAGTTATTGGGCGCTTGTTATGTACGTGCGCTGGTAATGGAATTTTTTAAGAGGCAGAGTCTCTGCCTGGTTGGAGCTTTTCTGTTTAGTGGTGAAGACAAACTAGTAGATAACTTCTAATATGTTCGAAATATATAAAACTCTCAATATTATATTGAGGTTCAGGCTCTTTTTTTAATTGAAAATTTTATCTTCATCGTGCTTACTGCTGCTTGTCACTGACCTGAATCACCCTTGGTTTTTTATTTCCCCTTTTGAAGTATATATTTTATGCAATGAAGTACAGTGTATATTTCCTACTATAGAAAAATTTAAACACCTGTATAACCCAAATCCCTGTCAAAATATATAACATTGCAAGTTTCCTCAAGCCCTTCCCAGGCAACCTCTGGCTCCATACCTCCAAAGACAACCAATTTCTTCCACCATAGATTGGTTTTGCCTGCACTAGAATTTTATGTATTTGAAATCATGCAGTATGTACTCTTTGTGTAAATTTCTTTTACTCAGCATGTTTTTGAGATTCACCTACATTGTGGTATGTGTCAGTAATTTGTTCCCTTTTATTACTGGATAGTAGTCCGTTGTATATTTAAAAGTTACGTGTTTTGTTTAAAACTACTTTGAGCATTCTTGTACAGGTCTTTTGTGGACATAAGCTTTCATTTCTCTTGGGTGGATACTTGGAGTGGAGTTGGTGACCCATAGCATAGGTATGTGCTTAAGCTTCCTAAGAAACTGCCAGACCATTTTTCAAAGTGGTTGTGTCATTTTACACTCCCACTGACAATATATTAGAATTCCAGTTGTGCTTGCTCCACATCCTTACCAACATTTGTTGTTTGGTCCGTCTTTAATTTTGGTCATTTTAATGGGTGTGTAGTGATACTGTTATCTTGTTAGGGTTGTTTGGATTTCTTTTTTTTTTTTTAAGAGATGAAGTCTCTGTAGCCCAGGCTGGAGTTGCAGTGGCAGAGTGATAGATAGCTCACTGCAGCCTCTTGAGTAGACTATAACTGATGATGTTGAGTACTTTTCACCTGCTTATTGGCCATTTGTGTATATTCTTTTGTGAAGTGTCTTTTCAGATCATTTGCTTACTTTGTGTCTTTTCTTTTTATTACTGAGTTGTAGGAATTCTTTCTATATCCTGGATACCAGTTCTTTGTCAGATATATTTTCTCCCATTTGTAGTTTACTTGTTCATTTCCTTAATATTGTCTCTTAATGAGCATAAGTTTATTTTGAAGTCTTAATTTATTTTTTTATGATTCTTGCTCTTTGTTTACTGTTAAAGAAACCTTAGTCTACATTCAAACCATGAAGATATTCTCCTGTGTTTTCTTCTAAATGCTTCATAATTTTAACTTTTATGTTTTGGTCCATGATCTAGCTTGAATTAATTTTGGAAAATGGTGCGAGTTAGTGGTCCAGGTTCATTTTTTTCTGTGTGGATTTCCAGTTATTCCAGCATCATTTGTTGAAAAGGCTTTCCTTTGCCCATTGGACGACTTTGGCTCTTTTGCAGAAAATCAACCATATAAATGTGGGTCTATTTTTGGTGCTCAGTGTTCTGTTTCATTGACCTATTTGTCGTTCCTTATATCTTGATTGTTGTAGCTTTAACCTGTGTATGTATTTCTCTGGTCACCTAACTTGTCTTTCTAGAGATTGTATTTTTGTCTCTTGTCTCTAAAATCTTTCTGAACATCTGCCCTAGGTTCTCAAAATATGACTGTGACCCTGGCACACCACTTCACTGATGAAAACCCTTCAGTAGCTCTCTTAGCATAATTCTTTAACAAAGTGTAGGGCTTTTCCATGAAAGGAACCTGCATAACACTTCCCTACTCACATTTTTGAGCTTAGTATTACATCCCTATCTGTAATTACTCTGTACCTTTTTGCCGTTTCTTACCACTGTGTCTTTATTTTTGCTTCTTTTTGCTGCATATTTCCAACTTTTCAGACTTTTTATTAGAAGTCTACTGACATCCAACTTGCTTCTCTGCATTCTACATTATATTACTGGGAAAACCTGTGTGTATATCTCTGTTGCATTCTACAACTTAGTTATTTTTACATACATTTTTATGTATCTGAGCTTCCTACTAGACGTTGAGCTCTTTGCAATCTTAGTCTTATTCATATTTAATCCTCATTACCAAGACAAGGACTACCACGTAATTGCTTATGATGAGTATTATTTATCAAAGAAATATCCTTAGACTTGCTGGAATGTATTTTGACTTTTTAGAGGCCTCTTTGGTTAATTTCTGGTTTTCGTTTTACTTCCATATGGCAGATTACCTGATTACTAAAATATTTCATTTTTACTTTAATCCTGCCTGCTTCTAAACATGCTTTGTAGAGCTTTTATAGTAAAAGTTATTACTGACTGGGACACTCACAATAAAATATAAAAATAAAACAAAAAATTAATGATGGAAGAAAACCATTAGTTCAAAATTCTAGGCACATATAATTGATAAATTTAGAGCTGAATTAGATAATTCTTATCTGGTGAAGTAAAGCAATACTGACTGAAAGAAATTTTTTCTTGACATCATATATGAAAAGAAATTCATGACATGAATCCTTTTAAAGTCCGGGGCTTATTCTGTCATTCCCCAAATAATTTCCCCTTTTATGATGGCTGTGCGTACCACTAAAAAAAAGTAATGTTTTAAGATTGGCTTTCCTTTAATCATTGAAATATTTCAGCCAACATTATGCAATAATCCAGGATTAAATGTAGAGGTTATCCGTGGTTCGTATCTGTAATCGTAGCACTTTGGGAGGCTGAGGCAGAAGGATCACTTGATGCCAGGAGCTCAAAACCAACCTGGACAGTAGCAAGACCCTGTCTCTACAAAAAAATTTTTAAAAATTAGCCAGGCTTGGTGGTATACACCTATGATCACAGCTACTCAGGACACTGAGACTGGAGGATCACTTGAGCCCAGTAGTTGGAGGCTGCAGTGAGCTATGATGGTACCACTGTACTCTAGCCCAGGGCAACAGAGTCAGACCCTGCCTCAAAAAAAAAAAAAATTATATAGAGATCATGATCCTTACCCTCAACAATAGTAGGGGAGAAAAATAATCCTACATGTACCATTTTGTGTGATAGATAATAGAATCTATAAAGTACGTATTATAGATTAGAAATTTTGATATGAACTGCATTTTAGATGATATTGTGGGATTATTTGTTTCCTTAGATGTGATTGTGAGGTTATGGTTATGTAGGAGAAAGTTCTCATTAGAAAATGCATGCTGGCTGGTCCAGGTGCAGTGGTGTTTACTGTGGATCACAACCAATTACACATTCCTTTGTTCCTTCTCCACTCCCTGCATCACTTGACTAGCCTTTAAAAAAAAAAAAAAAAAGAATGCATGTTAAATGTCATAAGGCTTGCAACTTACTTTCAGATGGTATGATGAAAGTGTAAAAAGTATGTATTGAAGGAGTGGCGGGGAGACAATTGGCAACATTTTCATAATTTGTAAACCCTTCAACTTTTCTTCCATCTCTTCCCTAGCAATATTTCATAATAAAAAGATAGGGGAGAACAAAAATCTAAAAGAAGTGAGGAGGGGGTGGATTATTCATTATACATTATTATGGCAACTGTATGCAGTTGGGGAAAATAATAAAGGCAGATTTGTGCCTTATACTGCACAGAAAAAAAGGTGAATTCAAGGTAGATTAAAACTCTGTAAAACTAGAAAATAAGAGACTGTTTTTACAAATCGGCATGGGAAACATTTTTTTAGACAAATTACATACCCCAGAAGGAATTAATGAATTTAAAACATAAAGATGAAAAGAAGTTTGTATGTATAAATAAAGAAACCACAACTTGAGTGATTGGCAAACTGTTAGAAAAGAAAAGAAAAAGAAAAACTCAACCTGAATAACAGTGTGTGAATAATGTAAACAGGTAAGTCATAGAAGAAATACAAATTTCCCATATTCACGAAAAGATATTCAGTCTCGGCCGGGCGCGGTGGCTCACCCCTGTAATCCTAGCAGTCTGGGAGGCTGAGGCGAGTGGATCGTTTGAGCTCAGGAGTTCGAGACCAGCCTGAGCAAGAGTGAGACCCTGTCTCTACTAAAAAAAATAGAAGAAAATTATCTGGACAACTAAAAATATATATAGAAAAAATTAGCCGGACATGGTGGCGCATGCCTGTAGTCCCAGCTACTCAGGAGGCTGAGGCAGTAGGATCGTTTGAGTCCAGGAGTTTGAGGTTGCTGTGAGCTAGGCTAACGCCACGTCACTCACTTTAGCCAGGGCAACAGAGTGAGACTTTGTCTCAAAAAAAAAAAAAAAAATTCAGCCTCACAAGTAATTAAGGAAATCAAATTGCCCCTTTTTTCCTATGAAATTAACAAAAATTTGAAAGATTGATAATAGCTAGTATTGGTGAGGCTTTGCAATAGCAAAAATTAGAAACAAACTAATGTCAGTCAACAGGATAATAAATTATGACATTTCTGTACAGTGGAATACTATCCAGCTCTTAGAAGGAATGATATGGACATGGCAGTATCTCCAATATAAACTTCTAAGTGAGAACTACAAATTATAGAAGTTATTAAAATATGACCCAATTTATATAAAAAATCTTACATATATGCTTGCGAATGCATAAAAAGTGATCTAGAAGAATATTCCCACACACGTAAGGGGTTAGAAAGGGAGATTTTTACTTTATTAATACACATTTAATAAGCATGTAGTCTTTACTAACTGTAATTCTTTTTTTTTTTTCTTGTACCCATAACCATCACCAAGGAGGATAACTGTAAATTTTTTTTTTTTTTTTGTGAGACAGAGTCTCACTTTGTTGCCCCGGGCTAGAGTGAGTGCCGTGGCGTCAGCCTAGCTCACAGCAACCTCAAACTCCTGGGCTCAAGCGATCCTACTGCCTCAGCCTCCCGAGTAGCTGGGACTACAGACATGCGCCACCATGCCCGGCTAATATTTTCTATATATTTTTAGCTGTCCAATTAATTTCTT
>CAUYSK010102013.1:0-84455 GCA_963575035.1 Avahi laniger
TTGCTCAGGCTGGTCTCAAACTCCTGAGCTCAAGTGATCCTGCCTCCTTGGCTTCCCAGAGTGCTAGGATTACAGGCATGACCCATAGAGCCCAGCCTTTTATTTTTGGTTTATTTTAAAGAAAATGCTTGCTGTGAGATCACAAGGATTTCCTTCTGTTATCTTCTAGAAATTTTGTTATACTTTTCACATTTAAGAAACTCATTTAGAATTATTTAATTTTGTGTATGTTGTGAGTTAATAATCAAGGTACTTTTTTTCCCATATCGATATCCTCTTATTCCAGAGCCATGATTTGAAAATTCTATCATTTTCTCATTGATTTCTTTAGTATCACTTAGGATAGGGGTTTCCTGGGAGAGTCTTCACCCTCTCTTTGGAATGTGCATTGCTGAACCTCTCCTCTGCCATTTGGTATATTGTGTTTTCATTATCTTTCAGTTGAAGTTTTTTTTTCATTTTCCTTTTATCAATATTTCTTTTTGGTCTGTGGGTTATTTTAGGTGTGTGACATTTAATTTCTAAACATTTGATAATTTTCTAGATATCCTATTAACTTCTAATTGAATTTCTTTGCTGTCAGATAATATGCTCTGTAAGATTTCAAAGTATTTATTTAATGAGACTTATTTCATCAGTTAACATATGGTCTATCCTGATGAATGTTCTATATTAGATTAAAAAGTTTTCAAATGTTATTAAGTGTCATATTCTATAAATGTCAATTAAGTCCAGTTTGTTAATAATGTTCAGATCATTTGTGTTTTAGTAGTTTCTTTTCAACTTTCATCAGTTACTAATAAAGGGGTATAAAATCTCTAACTAATATTAAAAGGAGAAATTTCTCAATTTCTCATTTTTTTTATTTTAGCATAATATGGGGGTACAGATGTTTAGGTTACGTGTGTTGCCCTTGCCCCCCCTTCCCCCCTCAGTCCAAGTTTCAAATATGTCAATTTCTCATTTTAGTTACGTCAGGTTTTACTGTCTATATTTTGAAAATCACTTATTAGAGTTATACACATTTAGAAGTATTATGTCCTTATTTTAAAGTAACTTGTTATCACTTGCAAAAATTCTATTTATTTCTGGTTATTTTACTTGTTCATAATATGCTTTCTCTGACATTAATATAGCCACTCTGGCTTTCTTTTTGCATTGTTTTATTTTCAATCTATCTATGTATTTATATTTGAAGTACAATACCTGCATACAGACAGCACATATTTGGGTCTCATTTTTTTACCCAGTTTGATAATAAATGGCTTGTAGTTTACTTCTTCCATGTATATTTTATGTATTTATCATTTTAAGACTATAATTTGCTAATTGTATTTTAGTTGTTTTATGTATTTTCATTCATCCATTCCTCTTCTCTTGCTTTCTTGGTTTAAACAAATATGCTTTACCATTCAGTTTAATTTTCACCGTTGTCCCTGTCATATTTTGCTTGGACTTCACCTCCCTGTGTTTAGGTCAGAAATTGCACACTAGGAGATAGTCTAGGGATAACTTGGTATTCATCTTATCTGTTGCTCCTCTTTTAAACATTGCATTCCATGCTGTCTTTTGCCCAGTTCCTAAAAACAAATGCTTCATATATTTTGTTCAGTTTCATAAATTTTTTTAACAATATATATTTTTTCTTTCAGAATATTATGGGGATACAAATATTTAGGTTATATATATTGCCTTTGTCCCACCTGAGTCAGAGCTACAAGCATGTCTGTGGGAGGGTAAGCCTGCTATCACTTACTTTAACATGGCTGGAAGTGGAATTATGAGGTTTGATTTTTGAATTCTCCTAATCTTCCTCTTTGGCTTTTTTTTTTCTATCTCAAGGACCTCTCCCTCTTTTTGTCCTCTTCAGAGTTATCATTATTCCAGTGTCTTACTCTCCAAAACTTTGAATAAGTAACTTTCTTAGGGTTTCATCTGACAAAAATTGATAGTGTGATATTTTCACGAGCCATATTTATGATTGTTGGTATTCTAGAAGTCTCCACAGCCTCTAAGATTCATGGTACTTTATCTCTGTCAATGTAATGCATACATATAACAGATATTATTGGATAGCTACTGTGTAGTAGCCCTTTTGATAGTATCTTCAGAATGCTACCCCATACCTTGCTGTCTACTTCACTTATTTTTTAACAAATACTGTGGAAAGAAGAAGGAATGTGATGGTTAAAGTATACCTAGAATTGGGCCAAAAAAGAAAGCCAGGGAAAGGATGAAGTGAGAACATTAAGAGTTGAGGATTTCTGCATGAGAACTGAACTCAAGAAGACACAAAGCAGAGGGAGGCAAGGCATTTGGAACTCCATCTCCAGTATTTACAGCTGAGCTTATATAATCTTCATGACCTACTACTGGACTGAGCAAAATTTTCTTTACTTCTTTCTACATCTGACTGCCTCCTATCCTCTTACTACTGTTTTTGTAGAATTCTTTTCTCTTTATAATGCATCTTGATGAGCACAATGTGTTTATTTGTTGTTTGGCACTCTAAAATTTACTACTCGGTGAATTTTGTCTGCTAAGAATTGATTTTGGTATTATCTTAGTCATATACACCCTACCAGACTTTCACTTATTTTGATAATTTAGAACTTCCTTTACAAATATGTGTTTAATAACTACACTATAAAAACATTCTAAAAGAATTCCACTTGCTGAGGAATTAAACAGAACACTATATTGTCAATCAAGAAACTGGATTTCTGGTCCTAGCTCTGTCATTAAGTGTGTGATCTTTGGAAAGTCATTTAATGTGGAAACTGAGATAGATAGTCCTTGACATATGTTCCAGCTGTAAGATTTCACATGCAAGTTAGATTCCTCTATTTATTCTCTTCTCATTTTAGGGGATGAAGTTTGCATTTCTCTTTCATGACTCTTTATTATCTATATATGTGACAAGAACATGTCTCAGTGACAAATATGTAAGTCCAACACAAACTTACCCCCTATCCTTTCATTTCCCTGACACACTGAATTCTCTAGCATCTTTCCAGACAGTTCTGCTGAGATTGACCATCATAAAAAAAATAAAAGTGTTATGTGAAATGGGAATGTTAGTTTTTATTTTTCTGTTGTCTTTTCAGGCCAATCTTTAGCCTACTTTTATTTTTTCATGACTATGACATTTTCTATTAGACTCAGATCCTGAATTTTTGTATATTAATGATTCTAACTAGCTTGGTTACCAAAGGAAAAAAAAAAAACATAAACTGCACTGATTCACAGTCGTAAGAAAGCAGCTCTCAGAGATAGCAATTCTCTCAACTAAACCTGTGTTGTCAGTGTAGGACTAAGAAAAATGTTTATCACCCCTTTCTATAGGAAAAAAAGAACTCTGTGTCAACCCTGAAATGGCAGGTTTTGTCATTAACTAAATAAAAGGGAATAAAAACAGATTAACAGGTAGTCAGGGTGTGTGCGCGTGTATACATGCACGTGTGTGTGTTTGTGAAAGTAAAAGAAAGAAACTTTCAAAATTATGTGAATATGTGTGCCTTAAAAAATAGAGATTTTACTATAAGTACAGGGAGTTAAATTTTTTTCCAATGTCAAAGGTAAGGTGATTTTTGTAATCCAATTCTACTTAAACTTTAAATCTTCTTAAAAAATATGCTAAGCTTCATAAATTAAGGCTCTATTCAGAGACTTAATAGATCCAGTTTATTCTATCAAAAATTTGGCCCTTTATCTGATTGGTTTGGTTTTAAGACCATAACCACCCCCCTTATTTGAATAAATATTTGATCATTTTGACAAAGCCTCCATTGTGGAAATATGGCAAGAAAGAGAGTGAGATTTTTGTGCTAACTTGATACCACAGAAACCTGAAACTGACAGGGACCTTAGACATCTATTTGTATACACTTACTTACATATGAACAAACATAGGCCATTATAAAATAATATTTTTCAGCTTTATGAGGTATAATTCACAAAATTGTATATACTTAAAGTATACAACATGATGATTTGATATGCATATACATTGTAACATGATTACCATGATCAAGTTTATTAATACATCTATCACCTCACTTAGTTACTGCTATACTATTTACTGCACTAATATGCTGTAGGTTCTTCCTTTATGTTTAACATGAGGCTTACATAACGCATAGTTATAACACTCTGTTTTAAGCTGATAACAACTTAACTGTGATCATATACCAAAAAACCTACTTTTACTCTGACCCCACAAAATTTTATGTTTTTGATTTTACAATTTATATTTTTATATTGTGAATTCATTAATAAATTAATATAGCAATAGTAATTTTAATACTTTTGTCATTTAACTTTTATACTAGAATTAAGTGATTTATTAATACAAACCATTAGAATATTAGAGTATTCTGAATTTGACTATATACTTTGCCAATGAACTTTATGCTTTCAGATGTTTTCTTGTTACTACTTTTCATCCTTTTATTTGAGCTTGAAGAACTCCCTTTAGAATTTCTTATAAGGCAGATCTGGTGGTGATGAACTCCCTCAACATTTTACATTTTTTTCTTGGAAATATTTTATCTATCTTTCATTTTTGAATGGCAACTTTTCTGGATAAAGTATTCTTAGTTGAAAGTGTTTTTCTTTTAGTACCTTGAATATATAATCTCATTTTAACCTGGTCTGCAAGATTTCTGCTAAGAAATCCACTTACGATGTGATGGCTTGCTTCTATAAGATGAGTTGTTGTTTTTTTTTTTTTTTTGTCTTGCTGCTTTCAAAATTCTCTCTGTCTTTGAGTTTTTCTAGTTTTATCATAATGTATCTCAGTGAAGTCCTCTTTGGGTTTAATCTGTATGGAGACTTATGAACTTCATGTATATGATTATCCACATCTCTTTCCAGATTTGGGAAGTTTTCAGCCATTATTTCTTTAAATAAGCTTTCTGTGATTTTCTTCCTTTCTTCTCCTTCTGGAATTTCCATAACATGAATATTGTTGCACTTGATGATGTCCTATAATTCACAAAAGTTTTCTATACTTTTTCATTGTTTTTGTTCCTCTGACTAGATAATTTCAAATAACTTGTCTTTGAGTTCACAGATTATTTCTTCTGCTTGATCAAGTTTGCTCTTGATGCTCTCTATTGCAACTTTCATTTCATTCATTGTATTCTTTAGCTATAAACTTTCTTTCTGTTTGGTTCTTCTTGATGATTTCTATCTCCCTGTTAAACTTCTAGTTTTGTTTGTGTATTGTCTTCCTGATTTCACGGAGTTGTCTATCTGTTTTCTCTTGTAGCTTGCTGAACAGAATAATTCTACACTATTCTGGTAAAGAGTACACTAAAAGCCCTGACTTCAACATTATACAATTCATCCATTTAACCACCAACAACAAAAACAAAACACTTGTACCACCTAAATCTATTGAAATATAAAAACAGAATTAACAAAAAGTGGGAGAAGGAGGCTTCCCAAAGAGAAGTCACTTAGTCTCTGAAGACACAGTTCATCTGCTTCACAATTCTGCCAAACTTAATATATTACATTTTTTAAGATGCCTTTCCTCTGCTGTACTTTGAAATAAACTGGAAACACCTGAGTTCCCTGGAATGTTCAAGAAACCAATCGGTGGAAATATAGCCAATATGTACAGCTCTCCATCCCAGCAGTCCCTGCTCCATTCCAGTGAGATTTCCTGGAAGAATAGTGTTACTTGAGTATGCCATCAGTGTTCTGAGAAAGCAGGCTTAGGAGACCCTCTCTGATGACGAGGAGAAAGACTGTTTATCTACTGAGTGTGCTTAAATTCTTAAAAAACAAATTGAAGATAGAATTGTCTTCTTAGTTGCCAACTACGTAGTGACATCAGACTTCACATTAGAAAATCTGTTGCTACTCTTTTTCTTTATTTTTTTTGTTGTTGTTGTTGCAAATGTTGACTACTTCAGATGGCTTTCAGGATAGGACTGATCTCTTCTAAACCAGACAGAAAGTTTCTTTATAGATAGCAAAAATGGATTAGTGGTTGCCCAAGGCTGGGGTTGTAGGGATGTTAGGGGCTGACAGTTAAGGGGTGCAGGGCTTTTTCTTTTCGGAGTAATGAAAATGTTCTAAAATTGATTTTGGTGATGAATTTGCAACTCTGTTATTATACTAAAAGCTATAAAATTTCAAATTTTAAATGGGTAAACTGGTTGGTATGTAGATTATATCTCAATAAAGCTCTTTTAAAACAAAAATTTGCTTTGCATCAAGTTTCAGTGAATTAGGACAAGCCTCAAACTGAGATCAGAACATTGTATTCCAAATATTAACCAAATTTGCAACCAAGTTTTCAATTCATTTTGTAGCAGTGTGATCAAGAACTTTGTATATTTTCCTATTTAGTTTCTTCTTTCCATATGAAAGAAAAAATGACCTGCTCCCTAAGAAATATCACTTTGACACAACCCCTGAATGAGTGGCATTAACTACTTTTAGCAGAACTGAAAAAGCAACTGCCAAAGAAAAAGTATCATGCAAACAATTGTTGCATAGTCTCTTTGTACTCATGGGCCTCAAAGTTCAAAGGCATTTTATAAAGCAGAAAGAGTAGGTTTTATTTTGATCCAAAGAATCAGTATGGGTTGTGTTACGTCAAAATTAGTTGACAGATGAGAGAGGAATACTTGGCTTCTCATTCCATGTTCCCATCTCTATTCCCTCCTAATCTCCAACTTTGTATGTTTCTTTAGTGCCTCTGAATAGCAGGACTCACTTCTTTAACTCTTCTCCACAGATATCTCCATTATTTTATATGACACCTAAGCATAGTAGAAAGAGAACTAGCTTTGGAATAAGAGCTGTGATTAACTTCTGGCTCTCTGAATTACTGCGATATATTGGGAAAAAATAACTTCTCTAAACTTCGCTTTTTTATTTCTAAACTGGGGACATAGTACTCATAGAGTAGGAATGAGATTTATCTTGTGCTCAGTAATAAATGGTAGCTGTTACTGTGTATATCACTCACTGAATATTAATCTGGAACATTTAGAATCTCATAGTATTAAACCAGCCTTATATAACTGGCTTATATTCCCTTATGCTCTGTGCATATAAGTCAAGATGCTGCTAACATATTCTACATCCTGGAAGTCTAATAATATATGAATTAGCCTAACCAATATAATATTGTGAGGTTATTAATAGAAATGTTCAATGCTAGGAGGTTGCAATTACAAATGTAATTAACCCTGGTTCCATGTTTTTTAATTAAGGAAGTAAGTATTGGGTATAGTCTATATTAAAATAGTCAGGAAAACATAGAAAATTCATGAGACACTGAAGAATATTTATTTTTTAATGTTAGGTTTAAATGGTATGAATCTCACAGCATGTACAAGATGGCAGACATTCGAGTGAACTCATTCCACTCAATTTCTCCTTCAGCTTCATGGAAGTGTGGGACCTTAATTCTAAAGCTGTGGGGTGTGTTGTGTAACCAGAACTTCATTTATACCTATTCGCTTCCAACCCTCACAGTTTCTTGGCCCTGCCCTTTTGTATCTGGCCATATGGTAGAAATTGTCAGTGAGTTTGTGTGTGGTATTCAGTTCAGCTACTGAATGGAAAACTGGGGACTTTTGCTCTTGGGATCTCGAGGGTGGAGGAAGGGAAAAAAATAAGCCTCATAGAGTCTGTGTGTCAGGTGTATTCTTGAAAAAAATGAAACCAAACCAAGGCTTTTATTCTAGAAAAAGTAGCCTCCTCCTAGCATTATCTCCCATATTTTATTATGTTTAATAAAAAAGCATCTTTCTTCTCAGCCTCAAGTTATGTTACAGAATTTCCTTTCATAGCCTCCAGCTTTCATAATCTTCAAGAGACAATTTATAAGGAGAAAATAAATCATGCCACACATACAAAATAATAAACATATGGAATTTGGGAAGTACATTTATATATACATGTTGTTTTATTTCTTGATTTTAAATTCAATGAGTTTTGGACATTTTCCATGAAGATGTATGTCATTTTTTTTATGCACATGTTACAACTTATATAACTACTTTCCAATGGTTTGGGGTTTGGGCTTTCCTCCCTATGTATACAGATTCAATAAAATAAAGACAGGAAGAAAGAATTTGGTGTGGGACTCCCAGGGCCACTTTCTGCCTTTTTAGACTCTTTATATTATTAGAAATGCTTAGTGTGGCCACTATTGTTTTCATCACAATGACTCTTGGATTTTTGTCATGAGAGGATAAAATGGATGTAAAGAAAAGCATGATTGCTGACAAAAGCAGAATTGTTAGTGGTGTACTTTCATCATTCAACACAAAACCAAATAACATGAAGCAAAATACATTGGGTAGTTTTCACTAAAAGTCAGCACATCTGTCAGGGCAAAACTTGCACTTTAAATGGATCTGTGTGGAGTGACTTAGCAAAGCAGTTTATGACTATATATTAGGTATAAAGCCCAAATGAGAAGTTGTCACCTTTGTGACTTTCTGATGCGAATTTAATATAAAACACTGTGTTCGTACTCCCATAATATGCTGAAATAAAAAAAAATAATGGGGGAGAAAGCAGAGGAGAACTATAGCATAATAAAATTCCAACTGTGATTTCTTATCTTAAAGTTGATATCTTGGTTAGATGAATTTATCCTTAGAATACGTTCATGAAGTTGCAACAAGTATTGTGCAACTTTATCAAACTGCAAATCTGATGGATCGCAAAAGGATCAATCGGCTGGGCCTTGCTTGTGAAAATTGTAATGAACATTAATTTTTTGTGATTGAATTATAGGAGAGATTTAAGAAATGCATCACCCATGACATTGTCAGGATATTTGGGCCCAAACAATTGATCAGTTCCATCCAAATATGCTTTTTATAATGTCTGATAACTTGTACTTTTCATGATTAACCCCCGCTAAAACTCTCATCAGGTCTTTATGGTGCAGGTAATGAGGATTTAATTAAAATTAACCAAGACGTTTAGTTCCTACTACATGAAAATCCCAGTCCAAGGTTCCTCTAAGGAGTGACACAGAGGAGAATGTAACCATGCTGTCCCTCAAGCATCTTGTAACCTACCTGGCAGCAGTGTGGAAGAAAATGTTGGTGGGGACAAATATGACAGTATAAGAACACAGTGAGGAAGATTGTGATTAGTGCCATAAGATAAATATTAATATATATGAACTGTTATATAACTTCAGAAGAGGGAAGAAGGAAGGAAAGACTTGAGGACAGGAAGGAAAATGTAGCAAATAATAGTTCAATGCCAACCAAGATTGAGGCACTGGAAAAAGGAGTGAAGTCAAGAGAGGGATGAGTGAAAACATAATACCTGGCTTTAGAAGTCCAAATCTAGAGGGAAAATTAGACCAGAGCATGACATTATGCGTATGTGCTCATACCCACCATTATGATTTAAGACAGGGTGTGGTAAGCACAAACTCACATCTGTTCATGTTGCTTCTTTGGGTCTGGCTCTGTAATTGGCACTTTACATATTCTTGAAAGAACACTGAGAGTTAATTATGATTGCTTCTACTTTACAGATGAGGAAACTGAGTTTCAAGATTAAGAATCTTGTGCAAGATTATATAATTAGTAAGTAGTAGAGGTAATGATAACCCAAGATTAACAGCTTAATAGCTATCATTTACTGAGTGCCTGCTATGTGTTAGTACTATTAGACACTTGATATGCACTACATTTATGTTTTGTAACAATTTTGCAAGGTATATATTATAACCAACACTCTATAGATCAGGAAATTGAGTCTCAGAGAAATTTAATAACTTTCTAAAAGTCTCAGCTATTATTTGAACAATTAGGGTTCAAATCCAGGTCTATGTAATTCTAAAGCCTATTTTTTTCACAATGCAGCTGCTCATTGGAAGGATAGAAGAGATTAATTATAAAGATCTTGGGGGCCTTTTGGAAAGGATAATATTTGAGATAGGTTTTTAAAATGGCTAGAACTTCAACAGCTAGAGTTGGAATAAAAAAGTATTTAAGGTAGAAGAACAAATATAGGGACGGAGTACTGTAGTGCAAGGTATGTTTTGAAGAATGGGTTGAAGTGGTGTGACATCACTAGATTGTAGCAAACCTCAAGCAGAAGGTAGAAAATTTAGCCAGACATTGGAAAAACTATAATATCAGAAAGAGGAATATTTTCCTGTTTTTAATAAGGAAATATTGAAGGTTTTGGGCTTAGAATTGACATGACCAGATCTGTGATTTGTGTATTTATTGTTTGGTTTCCACCACTAGATTGATTAACAGGGCATGGATTTCTTCTGTTTGGAACACTGCTGTGTCCCTATTGGCTAGAGTAGTGCCTAGAACATAATTAGGGATGTTGCCCACAGCCTGTGCAGTTTACAACCTGCATAATTTCAGTGGGCACTATTCACATATACTACAATGCATATAATGTTCCCTGGAATTGTACAGTTTCACAACCACTGGGCATGATAGGCACTCAATAAATATTTTCAAATGAATGAATGATTACTTATTATTCTTCAGCACAAGTCTGAATGATGTTTATAGACTGCATTTCAGGAGGGAAAGAACTAGGGAAGAGAGAATGTTAGGACAATTTTTAATTAGTCTAAGCAAGAGATAGTGATCTGAACTACTTCATTAGAAGTAGAAATAGAGGATAGTGGCAAGATGTGCTTCCCTGGTAGAATTAATACTATTGGGTACTGACTGGATATGAGGGAGTAACAGGTAGAGAAAAGTTGAAGATAACACAAGGATTTTTAGCCTAAGTGTCTGGGAGGATGATAATGGCACTAACTTAGAAAAGAAAAATAAGGAGAAGCACATTTTTTGGAAGGGGTAAATGGTAGATGATGAATTAATTCAGAAATGCACACGCTGAGTTTGAGAAGAGATACATACGTAGAACTATCTAGGTACTGGAATTTGGGTAAACTGATCTAAAACTCAGGTCAGGAATACAAAGATAGATTATGGAGCTTTTGAAGCCATGGGAAGAGCTAAGATGGAGAGAAAATGTAGAATAAGAAGAGTCGGCAGCAAAAAGCAGCACCTTGAGAAATGCCTATGGTAAAGGAGTGAACAATAAAAGTGAATATACAAGGACATCAAGAAGATATGGTTAGTGATGCAGAAGAATAAGAGCATTAAGTGTCACAGAGGCCAGGAGAGACAAAAGCAGCAATCTGTGCTGACAGCTGTCAAGAAGTCAAGCAAAATGAGAACTGAGAAGTCGTCACTGGATTTATTAATTAGAAGGTCATTTTTATAGAGAGTAAATCCAATGAACTAATGAAGCTAAAAGCTAGATTGCAAGTTATTGAAGATTGAATGTTAGATAAGAAAATGGAGACAGTGAATACAGATTACAAATGAAAAGCTGAAGGAAGTAGAAAGATGGGACTGGGACTTGGAAAAAAAAGCAGAATAAGGAAAAGTTTTATAGGGTAGAGGAAGATTTGCATGTCTGCTGACTAAGGGGGAGGAATCAGTGGAAAGAGAAATGCTGAAGATGGAAACGATTGATCAAATAAAGTGCCAGAAAGACAGAAGAGATGGAAGCAAGGGCACAACAAAAAGATTAGTCTTAGAATGTAGGAAGGACACATTTCAAGATAGGAGGGACAAAGAAAGGATAGGTAGAGACAGGAAATATAAAATGGAGGCAAGTCAATTTTCAGGAGTTCATGTTGGATAGCCTCAATCTTCTCCGTAAAGTAGGGGGCAATTCTATCTGTTAGCTATGGACTCTTTCTTAGATTAAAAGGCTTAAGGTATTAAAATACAAATATCCCTGGGATCATTTGCATCTTGACAGTGTATGGTGAACTTTCTCTTTACTTATTTTACAACCTAACTAAATTCTGTTTAAATGTGTTTTTAAAAGTTTTGTTCTAGAAATCTTAGTTTGGCAACTCTAAGCCCTTTATCAGAAAGCAGTCATATGAGAAAACAGTTTTACATCTAACCCTATGTGTGATGGTTGCTATGGAAACAATTGAATGCAAACTTTATTTTATATAACACCCAGCTAAGCTATTGATCAGGTGGGATGAAGAAAGCTTCAAGCCATTTCGTTCAAGGAGAAGAATAAAGAAAATCTGGGGAGGTTGTTAGGTGAAGAGGAACCTTTTGGTTTCAAAAAATAAAAAAATACAATTATGGTTTTCACATATACAAATATAGGAAATAGGTGATTGAGGCTTTATCTTTCTGCTTTTAACAAAAAAAGAGGTTGGAATTTTGAGTGTTCAGAGACAAGCAGAAAAGATGACATGAGGCCATAGCAGACAGAGAGCAGTAATAAATAAGATTAAGCTCACAGATGTGAAGGAAGCCATAGGACAGGGTCATTAAGTCCAAGTGAAATTAGAGCAAAACCAATGCTTGTGCTTCAACATCGAAAAGAGCAACTACCTGGAGAAGAGCTATATTCTTAATGGGCACAAGTGAAAAAAATATTTTTTAACTGTAACACAGCAATGTAAAATCTCTCAAATTATTGGAATTTAAAAATGTTTTTATGTTATAAGAAGAAATCAAATGAAAACAAAATTATTATTATTGGTATTTATACCAGACTGCAGTTGGGGTCTATACAAAGGTAGTTAATTCCCCTATACTTCTATTTCTAAACAACGTTAGGGTTTATGGAATATGTTGGCTATAGTTAGGGAATTGCACTCTCATCTCTCCATGTCCTTGAAATAGAATTTTGTTTTGAAGACCAGGAAGAACTGAATGTAAACTCAATACATTAATATAGCCCAAGAAAAATTTGTGTCTGTCATAAAGGGGATTGATCAGCCATATCAACATAGAAACGAAAGGCCATAAAGACAACTGTCTGAGGAAGTCACAGTAATTTGAATCCTATAAATAACTCCTCTCATTCTAAGTCCATGTTCACAATGCAGACTTTTTTGGTTAATGTTCTAACATTCAATAGTTTGCATATATAAAAAGTATAAAGAATAACATAAAAGTAGACTATACTACTACCACCCACAAATGAGCATGGCTAATATTTTGGTATATTCTTTCTCATTTTATGATTTTAGAGATATAGAAATGGACATACAGATATATTTGCCCAGATATACAGAAATACATATTTAATGTGTATTTCTAGTTAAAGTATAAGCAAAAAGTAATGTGTATACAAGTATTAAGAAATTGGAACAATGTTATATACATAACTATATTGTGGTATTTTTACTTCACATCATACAAAGACTTTTTCCCAAGAATCTTTAAATATCCTTTGAGAATGTGATTTTTAAAGGTTCCTTGGGAGCATGTAGAATGGAAACATTATTTACTTAATCCCTTCTTGTTGGACAACTGGCTGACTTCTAGTTTTTCACATTTAGAAATCCTTAATTAACATATTTACACATAAATCTTAAAAGTAGAACTTTTGGTCAAAGTTTGTGTACATTGCTTAGCCTTTTGATAAATATTGCCTAACTGCCTTAAAGGATATATTTTCAGAAGTAGAGGTTTTGGATCAGAGATTATGTAGATTTTAAGGCTTTTGATTAATAATGACAAATTACTCTCTAGGAAGACTTTAACAGTTTATATTCCTACCATTGTTTAAGAAGGTCCATTCTGCCACTTACATCAATGCTGGATATCAATATTTTTTTATATGTTAGCAAATTTCATAGGTTAAAAAATGTTATCTTGGTTTAGTTTGTTTTAATTATTTTTTAATTTCAAAATATTAAGAGGTACAAATGTTTTAGGTTACAAGGATTGCTATTGCAATGCTTAGGTCCCTGCTATAGGTCTGTCCATCACTCAAATAGTGTTCATTATACCCATTAGGTAGGCTTTTCCCCTCTCCTCCTGATCCCTCTACCCATGCTTGATTTTCACCAAGTTTTACTTCCCTCTGTGCACATGTGTGTTCGTCGGTTAGTTCCAATACAATAGTGAGTATAAGTCGAGTTTGTTTTTCCATTCTTGAAATATTTCACTTAAATAGGGTGATCACATGGCAGAAATACTCTCCAGGGATTAGGGGGATGGGGGGCGAATCTACAACTAAAGGACATGGGGAGCCCTAAAGGGAGGGAAGGGCACGCCTTTAACCTGCATTTGGGTGAGGCAAAGACATAAAGTCTAACTAGAATGTTTGTACCCTTACAATACCTTGGAATAATAATAATAAAAAAGTTTTTTTTTAACTGATTTTTTATTTAACTATTTAACAGTGATACCACTAGTGTTGAAAAAACAAATAATGCCTCTGTCTTTATAGAGTTTAGAGGAAAAGACAGATATTAAACAAATAAATATTACAAATTATGATAAGTCCTTGGGAGGCAAAGAACAGGTTGTTAAGAGAGAGCATTACAAAGAAGACTTCATTTAGGTTGGGAAGTCTTGGATCTATTCTAAATGTTCATTCCCTTTTTCCTTTTCTTCTTGATTTATTAAGGAACTATGTCTTAAGTGTCCATTGTATACACAGCACTTTTCCCCAGTGCTTTGGAGTATACCAAAGAAATAGAAGATAATGCTCCCTGTCTAAGTTGGAGAGACAATATGTACATTTAAAACTGTATTTTGAATTACAGAATTAAAGCAAGTGTGTGTCCTATTGTCTGTGAGGCTTTCCATGTGCCATAGTTATTTTATCCATAACATGGGAATACTGTTTGTCTTGCCCAATCACACATTTTGTGAAGACCAAGTGAGATCGTGCAGCTAAGGTTGCCAGACAGCTATGAGCACAGAAGGATCAGCATGGTATAGGGTCACTAATCAGGCAGTGCTTTAAGAAGGACATGGGCTTTAGTCAGGTGTTAAAGGTGACAGGTGTAGATCAGGAGAGAGGAGGTTGTTCCAGGCCAGAGCAGTGTGGGAGGGAATTAGAGAGGAGGAATGAGGCAGCTATGTGAGGGGCAGCCAGGAGCCCTGCTGCTGAAATAGAGGAGCCTAGTTACAGACAGGCAAGCTCGGATCAGGACATATGGTCAATTCACCCTGAGCTTTGTTTGACTCCCTGATTGTTAGAAAAGGTTGTGGAGGCCTCCCTGCTCACACTTTCAACGGGTAGTAGAGATAATTGGTAAATCGTCCCTGGCCAGTCATGAGTTTGCTCATTAAAAGTGAATGATTGAAATTTATGAGAAATAAATGCTCAATCCTCCTAGGTTAGAGAATCAGGATAATTTGATTTAAGTGAAACTGGATAGAAAACGATCCCACATGTTGGAGACAGCAGAAGTCTCCAAATGTAGAAGCTTCCATTTCTAGTCACTGAGTTTTGAGCTAATTCTTTCTATTGCCAAATATATCTTGCCTTCCCTTAGAGTGAAATGTTGTCTTGTACTGAATAATTTGTGTTGTTAACAATGCCTTTTTTTCCCTTTTATTCTGCTGCCTCCTGTGATGAAACAATGCCTTGTTTGTGGTAGGTGCTCAATAAATATATCTTAGTGCTCAATAAATATATCTCCTTATATATAAAGAGTGTCCAATGTTTGTGAGCCAGTTTCTACCTGCTGGTGGTTTCTTGCACACTGTATTTTGGGGGGCATGGCCAGCTAATTATCCAGGCTGGGCACGTGGGAGTCACTCTAGGCTACTGCCCTCTCACCTTCCCTCCATCTGTACTACCACTGTGGTAGTTGGTCCTCACCTCTGGCCTGGTCTATTGTGGTGGACTCTTTAGTGATCTCTTTGCTCCAGTCTTGCAGGCCTATTCGCTCTAAGCCAACATCACAGCCATATGTAAAGATTGGGGGGAAGGATTTTCTAGGAAGAGAGAATCTGTGCAAAGCTTTGGGGTGGGAAAGAACTTTACACATTTGAGGAACTGAAAGAAGGCCAGATTGGTTGATAAGGATGCTGAGGAGATGTCCAAGAAGGCATAAGACAGGTGAACAGGGCCCAGATCACATGGGACCTTGTCAACTTTGGTAAGGAGTTTGGAAATTAATTGTAGAGGGAAGTTTTAGGCATGATAGTGATCTTATCTGCTTTATAGCATCGAGTTCACTCTGGCTGCTATGTGGAGAGTCCTGGAATCTGCCTCCCCATTGGGCAGGAGGTTGGCCTGAGTGAGACCCAGGCTCCTCACTGTACTCTGCCCAGCACGGTGGATGGTGCCCTCTGCCCTTTCAGGTTTGACTGGTGCTCAACCCTCACTCCTGTCTGTACCTACCCTCAGGCCAGAAAGGCAATTCGTCTGCTAGGCTGGCCCCAGTGTTTGGCGTGCCTACCGGTGGCCTGAGCCTATAATTTGGTGGGTTGGCTGGTTACAAAAATAAAAAGTGTGACCTATAACTAAAGCTGAGTGGATTCAGTGAAGAGGGAGCTTTTAATTTGCAGAGGTTCTGGGCTGTACTTAACTGGAGGAGAAATGTGTCTCCTCCCTAGGTGCTGCTCCATTTTCTCTCTTTAGTACCTACTCTGGGGCGGGTTAGGGTTTGTGGGCCTGGGGGTGAGATGTGGAGGACTTTAGGGAGATATTTGGAGGGGACATTAGGGTCCAACAACATGTTTGGTAGGGCTTCCCAGGAAGTAGGCATTATTCAGTCTTCCCAGCCCACTGGGATGGAAGTAGAATTTTAAAATGTTTGCATGATTGCTCATTTATTCATTTAACGACTGTTTATTGTTTTCTCTATATTTTAGACATTAGGGATACCACAGTGAACAAAAAAGGCAAAAGACCAGCCTCATAGCATTCACATTGTTGTTGGAGAAAGCAATAAACAAATATACAGGTATTTAATGTTAAATAGCAAGAAGTGCCATGAAGAAAAAGAAGGCAAGATAAGGCGGTAGAAGAGTGATGAGGGCAATATTTTAGACAAGATGGTCAAGCAGTTTGGGGGATTTGAGGTATAAGAGAAAGCAAAATGGTGAAGAGCAACTTTCCATGGACTCTGGATCCCAGCGCCTGAGCATGTCTCCGAGGAAGGGGCTTCCTATGGCAGCGCAGCCAGTCTGGGCGGAGATCAGAGTCAGTGCTCAGGTGGGGGCCCAGGTGGGCCCCAGTCAGAGCCTGTGGTTGCTTCTTCCTGGCTCCAGCTGTCAGAACTGTCTGCAGGGCTGGGCAGGGTGCTGATTAACTGTAAATAGATACTTGTCTTTCCAGGGCTCATCAAGCCCGATTCTCTCAAGATTTACTGAAGTCACTGGGTGTGCTCTGGGCTCGAGGAGGAGTGTGAAGTCTGGCCTGGGAAATAGCTGCAAGGAGTGCAGGGCTTCCTTCTGCCTGGGTCCAGGTGCTCAACAAGGCCTTTTGCAAGAGCTTTGGGGCTTAATGGATTTGGATTTGAATCCTGACTCTGCTATTTATTAGCTCTGTGACCTTGGGCCAATTTCTTAACCTCTTTAAACCTCAATTTCTTCGAAGCTCAATATTATCCTGAATAACCAAGATGATAATACTTACCTTTTAGTGATTTTGTGAGGATTAGGTAACATGTGAAGGACCCAGGGCAGTGTCTGGCATAGTGGATGCTCAGTACATTTTAAGTAGAAATATTATTTGGAGGCTACTAACCTCTTGAGTCAGGGATCTGCTATTGAGGAGCCTAATGAAAATATTCAGGAAATGTGGGTTATTGTTGATGGATAGAGACTGGTTCTCTGTACTTCAAAGTTGTAAAATCACTGAACTGTCCACATTGGTCACCTTTCTTTTCTACTCAGTGATGTTGACCTAGTCATGACCTCTCCACAGGCCTTAGCGACCTTCAGGGACCAGGGAAACCCTTGGCTTTGTTGGGCTGCGCTTTAGCACATTTTATCTCTGGCGCAGCCGTGGAAGGACCCAACTTATAGAGTCTTCTGAACTAGAGACTTTTTACCAAGGCCAGGATAGCCATCATGGGCCTGCCAAGTTGAGACCTGTACTGAACTCTGGGATGGCGGAGCCACTGTTGTGTGGGGTCATTTTGTAGATTGGAGATAACACACTCCCCTCCCCTCAATGCCAGCCCTGGAGTGAGGCCCAGACAATGTTCTGGAGTGAATGAACTAGAGCTCTCTGACTAGGAAAGAACATCTTTGTTTGAACCTTCTCTGTCCAGAGTATGCTTGGGCCCCTTACTTTGGACAGACCTCTTGTTTGTGGTTGTGGTTATTTCGTTTTTACTTGCTGCTCAGCAGAATCAGCACCACACAAGCTCTCATTATCCTCAGGCCCTTGGCAGGCAGGGGACTTGGTGAATCCTGCTCCCTTGCTCACGTCTGCAGATTGTTTTTTGATGCATCTGACGTGAGTTCCACATTGATGGTCCAATAGCAGCTATTAATTGCTCCCTTTGGGCTTGTTTAATTATTGCTGGCATGGTGGGTGACTAAGGGATTAAGAATCTCTTGTGCATTTAGGGGGCAACAGGTTCTAGTGACCTCTCAAAGCATGTATTTATCTGTCATTTCCCCAGAATATCCTTGTTAAAAGTTGGTAGCAAAACCTCAGGAGTTGAGGGGTAGCTGGCCTCCCAGTGTCAGGTAGCATTTGGCCTCCCAGTTGATTCTTTCCAAGAATTGTAAAGAAGCCATATATTAATAGCACTTATTCCCTGCAGATGCCCAGAGAAATGTCAATATGGTGTCATAACAGTATAAAAGCACTACCAGCTGCTTCTGATGGTCTTGGAGACCAGAAGCCTTACTCCAGCCGTATTCTGGAGGCAGGTGAATGTTCACATCAGTACCCTGGAGGGCCTCTGAGGAGGTGAACCAAGAGTGGTTAAGGTGTCATCTTCCCTGGTTGGAGACAGGGAGAAGGACAAGATACCAGCCCTCAAAGACTCACCAAGTGCAGCCTAGTACTCATTCACTCAGCAAGCGCTTAGAATTGTGTTAAGAGCCAGAGAAATAAAGATGACTAAGACAGTCATCCTGCCCACAGGAGTTCAGTCTAGAGTTTACATTAAACATATAATTATAATACACAGCTGGGTATGTGCAATGGTATAGATAGGAAGCTCCAAGGAGAGGTAGGGGCTCGAGGAATACTACCTGGAGAAGGAAATCTCTGCTGGCTGAAAGGATAATTAGGAGTTGGACAGAAGTGTGGGAGAGAAAGCATTCCAGGCAGTGGGATGGCATGAGCAGAGACATTGAGATGAGACAGAGCATGATGTGTTCAGAATCCTCGTAGAGCTGCTCAGAGTGGTTGAAGTGTGAAGTGTAAGGTTGGGAGGCAGGGTTAGAGTGGTAAGGAAGGCTTTGAATGCCGTGTGGAAAAGACTGTACTCACATGTTTCGTGGGAGAGTCAGATTGTGAGTTGTGAGTGGATCAGTCTGGCAACCATGGGAGGGAATCAGAATTGGAGGTGGGCAGCCAAGTTAAGTGCAAGGCCTTGGTAGTGTGGTGATGATGATGGGCGCCTGACCAGGGCCAGTTTGCATGGTGGAGATGATGGGACAGAGTCAGATAAAAATTAACTATTAATAAAGAGTCAAAAAGATTAAAATTTCAAAATTTGATGACTAATTAGATTTGACATTGTGAGGGTGGAAATGAGGGAGAAGGGAGGAATTTAGGATGACATCCAGATTCTAGTTTGCTAGATTAGTTAGATGGAGGTGCCATCAGTTAGGGGAACACAGAAGGAGAAATGCCTTAGAAGAGGAAGTGATGAGGCCACTTTGAGACACGTGAGGCAGCAGTGCCTGTGGAAGTCTGGGTGGAATGTCTAATGGGCGGTTGGATATTTAAAGCCAAAGCTCAAAGGAGAAGTCTGGGGTAGAAATACATATTTGAGAGAGTCATCAGTGTTTACTGGTTAAGTAAAATAGAGATTTGTGGCACAATCGGACCTCAGGTTTGCAGACCACAGGTTTAACCTGAGGAAGTCAGAAGATAATTGGGGAAGTGAGGGATTTGAACACCGTAGATAACTTGCAGAATCTCCAGATCTCTCCGCAGATAACAGGACTGTGGCCCCTAAAGTTTAGAAGAATTGTCTCAGATCATTCAGCTTGCTCAAATAGCAGAGCAGCTTGGTGCCTTGATTCAGTCTCCCTAAATTCTGGTCCAGCTTTCCTTTGAATATCCTGAATGGCTGTTGGTGTCTTGATTTTATCTTTTGAAGTAGTATGGTGCAACCTCTGCTCTATCCTAGAGAATTACTGAATCACATGAGATAATGGAATTGTATCCTATGTATGTTTAACCTATACTGTTCAGCTATCTCTATATGCTCTCTTTTATGTATTATAAAGTACTATGAAATCATATTTTGCATGTGTACTTAGATGCTAACTCAAGTCAGATGCAACTTCTGGAGTGAGTCATTCCAGTTACCATTTATAGACTCTTTCTCCTATGCTAGGCATCAGGCAAAGTCCTTTTCATTTATTCATCCTTTCACTTAATGGTTATCAGTAAGAGGTAAATATGATCCATATTTTATAGATGAAGAAAACTGAGGTTCAGAGAAATTTAATAACTTTCAAAATTCAAATCCAGGTCATCCCTAATTCCAAAGCCCATGCTTTGGAGCATTCTGGAAAGTTTAAAATGCCACTTAGATGTAAGGGATTTGTCCAAGAGGATGATTTCTTTGTCCCTGTGCTCTGCATAGTCTGTGAAGCTTGACCTGCAGGTGTCCAGCACATATACCTCATCGCCTTGTTTCACCCAGTTGTGCTGAACAGGGAAGCAGTGTCTAATGATCAACCAAAGCCAGTCAGACAAATCCTGGTGGACCTTTCCAAGTTAGAAATGGAGATTTGTTTGCTTTGTAAGGAGCTGCAGGACATGGTAGAAAACCTGTATGTTGGAGGCCACATATCTGGGTTTGAATCTAGATTTTGCTACTTTCTGTGTGACTTTGAACTAGTTGGTCTTAGATTCTTTTTTTTTTTTCCTTTAGAGACAAGGTCTTGCTCTGTGGTCCAGGCTGGAGTGTAGTGCTGCAATCATAGCTCATTGCAGCCTCGAACTGCTGGGCTCAAATAATCCTTGTGCCTCAGCCTCCCGAGTAGCTGGGATGACATGCTCACACCATCACACCTGGCTAGTCTCGGATTCTTAATTTGTTCACTGGTTAAATAGGCATAATAACTTTTACCTCCATTAGTTATTGAGAGCAGTAAGCGAGATAATATGAGAAAAGTACCTGGCATATAAGAGATGTTTAGTGATGTTTTTCTCCCTATCTCTGGCCCTTGAGTGAATATGACACTTACGACACCAGACATTTCAAGAAGCAGAGAAGATTTGAGGTCTGTTTAGGTCATGGGGAGGAAAATCTCAGAAGGCTAACTCCAAAAAGGTGTTTATTTCTGGCTGGACAATCAAACTAGATATAAAAAAGCTGGAACAACTGAAAAATGGTGTTAGGGTGTGGGTAGCCAAGACCTCCACGTCAAGCTCCAGCCTTAAAGGCATGGGGGACAACACTGGGAGCACAGCTCATGGGTCTAGAGCAGACTGGGGTCATTATGACTTCTCCCAAAACAGGATAGCAGCACTGAGGCACTGAAGACGTACCCCCATTTGAGAGCAGTTAAAAAAGCAAGAAGACAGAGAGGACTCGTAGTGCCTCTCCCTGACTGATGACTTGTGACAGATATGTGCCTGTGCTGGGCCTCAGTTTACCCTTCCATAAAGCAGTAGTCATACCCCTCCCACATGTGTCTGGAAGTAGGAAGGGATTCATTAAGTTTTATGGTTTTTATGATAAGCTCCTGGATTTATGATGAGACTCCTGGAAAGCCAGAGCTGGGCCCCTCCCAGACTGCCTCTGCCACCCACTTGGGCAGCCACAGCATCTGTTAAGCTGCCTCTGTGTCTAGGAACAAGTGTGTTCAAGGCAGGGTCCTCAAGGAGCTTGCAGTCTCGTTTGGGAAATAATACAAAATGTGAAAAATGAATAACAATATGAGAGAGAAGTGATTTTTCTCAAGAAATCTTGTAATTAAAGGATCTAGGGGAGGTAAGAGCAGTGAACCCTGCAGAAATTCAGAGGAGGGAGTGTCTGGGTAGTTTGGGGGAGGTTCCATGAGGAAAGTTGAAATTGTATTGGTTGGTCCTGAAGGAGGCGTGCAAATTTAGAAAGGTGCAAAGAAGAGCTAACAGTTTATTGTCTCAGAGGAGGCATTGTGGGAGGTTAAAATCTCAGGGTTTGGAATCAAACCTGGGTTCAAATCCCAGCTCCACTATGTACTCGCTTTGTGACCCTGGGCATGTTCCACAGCCTTTCCAAGCTTTTGTTTCCTGAATGTACAACAGGGATAATGATAGTCCCTACTTCATAGGACTTCTTATCATTGTGAGAATTAAATGAGATAATTCATATAGAGTGCTTACCACAGTTCTGTCAATACAGGTTAGCTTTTGTCATTATTACTATTTTCATTGTAACAGTATTATTATATTATTGTCGTTATCCTGCTTATGCCCACCTCCTCACCTTAGCTCGTAAGACCCTTTGTCGTCTTTGTTTCCTGCCTGCTGTAATTTCCTCCTACATACTTTCATTCCGTTATAGCAAATCACTTACAGACTTCTGGATTTGTTAATGGTATTTTGTGCTTCCATTTATTTGCACATACTGTCTCCTTGCCTAGAATATCACCATCACCATCTTCCCTTCCTCTGATGCCTTTGCTTTACTCCTTCCTGCTTAATGTTTAAGACTAAATCCCGGCCAGGCATGGTGGCTCACACCTGTAGTCCCAGCTACTCAGGAGGCTGAGGCAGGAGGACTCTTTGAGCCCAGGAGTTGGAGGTTGCAGTGAGCTATGATGACGCCACTGTACTGCAGCCTGGGTGACAGAGCAAGACCCCATCTCAAAAATAAACAAACAACCCAACTAAATCCTATAACATTTCTTCCAGGAAGCCTTGCTTGACTCCTTGGTCTAGTTAGATGTTGCCTCCCTGGGATCCCACAGGGCCGTAGGTGTCTCTTTCACAGCAGTGAGCAGTGCTGTCTGTGCTCACCCCTGGTTTGCTCGTCTAACTTTCCTCAGGCAGGATATAAACTTCCTAAAGGTCGTGATCATGCCCTGTTTATTTTGCTATCCCCAGATTCTAGCTTACTGCTTGGTATATAAGTGTTTCCCAGCTAAATGTTGAATAAAAATCCAACACAGAAAGACATAGCTAGCATTATGTGTAACATATACTATCTAAGTTCTGATTTAACTTATTTAATCGTCACAACAAACCTATGGGGTAAGTACTATTCCTACCTCCATTTTACAGATGAGGAAACTGAGGCTCACAGAAATTAAATAACTCTCCCAAGAACAAACAACTGGAAAGCAGTGGAGCCAGGATTTAAACCCAGGCAGTGTGGCTCCACAGTCAGGGCTTTAACCACTACATTGTGTTTGTGCCTCTAGAAGTGTCACTAAGATTTGTGATAAGGATGTTTATTGAATGTCCAAGAAAAGGCGAAGAAACTTTAGCGATAAGTCACAACTTCATGAACACAGGTAAAAGAGTTAGTAGATGTGTGAAAGCAATGTTGGGGGAGTGGATCTCATCACTCTCACTTATGAAAGATTTGCTGGAGAGGGTGGATTTCACCTGCTGTGAATTGGAGGCGGGGCAGGGCTAGCAATTGGAAAGGAGGTGATTTCTTTGGGGTGTAATGGAATAGAAAACTTGGGGACAGGAGAAAGAAGAGTATGTGTGTGGAGAAATTTAATTTTCCCTGTCATGTAGCCATACCTAAATTCAAGGGAAGCTGAGAAATATATTAATTGTAGGCTGTCGAGTGTTTGACTGAGCGTTGGAGGTTCATTACTAAAGAAGGTGTGGAGGAGAGGTTGTGGGACAACAAGCAGGTCTCTGCCATGTCATCTTCACATGTGATTATACTCGGAGCTCAGAAGAGGGGCTGATTTTTTAGGTCGGGTAGTCACAGAGCTGTTGGATATTAAGTCAGGTAGTAATAGGTAAGGATTCAGAAGATTGAGGAAATATCAGTTACAGTGCTAGGGTTAGGGAATGGCAAGAGTGGCCGTTCCAGGAGAGAGACAGTCCACAAAGTAGGAGAGGATGAGGCTGGTCAGAGAAGCTGGGACCGGCCTGGAGAGAATCTTGGAAGCTCTTACTATGAATTGCTAAGAGCAACAGGCCAAGGAGTTCAGGTTCTTGTGTAAATGATAAGGAGTCTTGGTTCTTTCTGAACCAAGAAGAAACATGTTTTATGTGCTTGGAAGTTTGGAAGTTTCATCCATGTGCAGGGTGGAGGGGGAGGGAAGTCCTGGAAGTCCAGGATACCAGCTAGAAGGTTATTCCAGAGGGCCAAGAGTGAGCAATAAGGGCCATCCAGGCGGTGACAGTGGGATGGAAGGGAGTGTATAGATGAGAGACCTTGGGAGGGAGACCCCCTGGGCCTCAGTGGAAGATGTGCTGTGGTGTGAAGAGCAATGGGGATGCGACTCCAGGAATATTGTGTCCTCTCAGAGGTAGCACTGTCTGTTGGGCTCCCCAGGCAGGAGGACAGAACCTCATAAAGAGAGGGAAGACACTGGTTGGCTGTGGGGAGCATGTGAGGCTCTGCCCCAAACTCTTTGGCTTTGGAAAACCGGCTGCCCCCAGCGGAATAGTTTCCATTCTGCGTAACTGGGGAGTGTGTGGGTCTAGCTAACCACGAGGAGGGGCTGAGGAGCCAGTAGACAGATCAAGTTGCTGTGGCAGTGGCTTTTTAGCTAGGGCCTGGGGGCTCGGTTGGGAAGTGCTAACAGGAGCTTTCCTATCTCAGATTGTTTGCTTCTTCACTGGGTAGGCTGAAGGGGGTGGCCTCAGCCAGGGTCTGGGGGCCAGGTTATCTGCGGGGTAACCTGATGTCAGGTATGAGGCCAACGGTGTGGCAGAGGGTAGAGCTAGGAGCTGTACTGGCATTGGGGACATGGCCAGTTTCCTTCGCCTTCTCAGGATCTGGTGGAGTAATCCTTTAGGGTGAAGAAGAGGCCTCATGGGTGTAATCGTATTTGGAAAAAGCCATCTCTGAGTGATGCTGGCCTTTGAGGACCTTTCCTTCATCTGACTTCCCTGGTGTGAATTGCAGAGCTCAGCCTGAGACATCTGGTCAATCCATTTCTTTTTCCTCCAGGCTGCTCAGGGATGTGGCCTGAAACTGCTCAGCAAGTCATTTCTGGTTATAGAGTCATCAGTGACCACAGAAGCACGTTCTCCAGACATGGTTCTGAGCCTGTGAGACCTGGCTTTTCCCTGGTAGCTTGTCCCCAAAGTGATAGCTTCAATTAAACAAAAACAAAAAGGCAGACCTAAGCCAGACAGACACATAAGTCAAGGAGCACCCCCACTCTTCTGATGTCTTTTGTCATGCAGTACCCCAGCAACTTTCCCATATGTCCCACAGGGCAGCTCAGGCCTAGAGAAAACTGTGTAGCTAGAGTGTATTGTACCCACGTCGTCCTTCCTGTGCATGGGGTCACATAGGGTGGGGAGATGGGCAGCAGTGGGGGCTGCACTGGTGAGGCTGTGGAACTTGGCAGAACCAGGCTGGGAGGCCTAGAGTCCAGGGAGGTAACTGCTGCCTTCCACCCTTCCTGTTCTGAGCGCTTTGGTGTGCAGGGGCTGGATGAAGTGTTTACCTCCACTCCATCAAGGCAGGGCAGAGACTGCCTCTCCTTCCAGCCAAAGGCCGTTGACTGTTCCTGTGATTTCCTTTCTGCCGTAGGAGATACAGTTCTTCGCCCAGAACGTTTCACAGTTGACTCAGGCCCATTCTGGGCTGTCTCAAGTTATCATCTCCAAGCCTGAGCTCTGGAGAGGAGGATGGGCGGGAGTCAGGCGGGGAGAGGAGAGCAGTCAGCTTCATCTCCCCGGCTGGCAGTGAAGCCAGGCTTGGCCTTGCTCTGTGAGGGCTGCAGTGGGGATCTGGCCATCGATCTGTTCCATTTCCTCCCCTGCACTGCTCCAGCCAGTCACGGGGCCGGGAAAAGTGTGGGTGTTTGGAGGGGCTGCTGTGCTTCCCATGTCTGGACCTTTGAAAATTTTAGCTCTTGGACCTGTGGACAAACTCTCTGATTTTATTCTTTTGGTTTTCTTTGAACAGGATTGCAGTTTTTGGGGGGAGTTAGGAGAAGCTGTGCCGAAACAATGAGATAAACAAACAGTGACGTGGAGGTGGCAGCAGCGTAGGCAGTGGGCCGGGCCGGCCTGCCGTCTGGGCGGGCTGGGTGGAGGAGGACTGCCGCCCTGCACACTGGCCAGCTGGCTTGCGTTAAAGCGCTGGCTGAAAATAACTCTCATTGTCTGGGAGCTGCTACTGCAGCAGGGCTGGCTGTGGCCGCCAAGGGGCTAAGGCAGCAGGAGCTGGTACCTCCCACCTTCTTGGGCTCTCGCCCTTTGGGAGTGGTGCCCAGCTGGCCACAGCTGTGCCTGCTGCCCACCAGCAGAGACATGTGGATGGCAGGCTGGGCCATTCCTAACACTCTGTCCTTTTGGTGGCTGGTAATGGGCCTTTGTGCCTTGTGTTGCCTGCTTTGCCATTGGCTCGGGGGCAGATTCGTTGGTTTATGAGGGGGATCCTAGTAGGAACACAGGGTGGGAAGCCAGCATTACAGCTGCTCCTGTAGCAGAGTCCTGGACTCCCAAACTTGGTGCCCTCTCACCACTTTCCATCTCTGCTCCTCTGCCCATGGGCCGATCTGTGGCTGCCAGGGAGGACTTGTGGCACCTGCAGCCAGGTGCCCAGCAGCATGTCGAGAAGCATGTGGTGCCTTGTTTATCTGCAAAGCAGTCCTAGATTCTTCTCCCCAGGGCTTCCCGTCACCTGGGCTGAGCACAGGACTGGGGCTACCACACTTGGGAAAAGTGTCCAGCCATAGAAAACTTGGTGGGAGGTGGTTTCAAAAGGGAAAACATTAATAAAACTACCACTCACTTTCTGTATTTGCTCAAAATATACAGCCCCCACTGGAGCTTCCCTAAAGCCTCCATGGTCCTTTTTCCAGGAATGTTTCAGACGTTTCTTTCCCTGTTTCTCAAAGAAGTTGTGCCATTTTTGTCTCTGCTAAGATTTATCACGGCTGACTGGGACTAATAGAAATAGTTGGGAAATTTTGGTCGTTCCAATCTATTTGTTGGGTTTTCCCCAGGCCTGGTCCAAGAAGACTGGCAGAGTAGGGGTGAGTCCCAGAGCAGGGCCTGTAGCTTTGAAGGAAACTCCAAACCTCACTGGCATTTCCCTTTCCCTGCAGTGGGAAGGAAATGAGGAGGGGCAAACTGGATGAGGGCGCAGAGCAGGAAAGGGAAGGAAATCTCTGCGACCAGCACTGCCACCTCCTCCTTGGCTTCCCTGGGGCCAAGGGCTCAGGTGGAGAGTAAGGAAACCTCACTGGAGGGACTGGGAACCGCCGGAGCAGGGCAATCTGCCTGGCCTCACACTGGCAGCAAACCAGAGCAGCCTTGCAGGAGAAGCATCAGACCCGCACCTTTTGGCTCTTTCCCGTTACAGGTTTTTATTATTAGACTGCTGGTGCCCTGCGATTTAGGAATCAGCCCCAGAGTTGCTTCAGTTTGAGTTCATCTTCCCCCTTCTCCTTCCCATCTCCTGTTATGGCTGTTTTGGCTGTGGCTTGTCTCCCCCACTCCCTCCTTGGGATCTCCCATCCTCCCAAGGGTGGTGGGACTTAGATTGCCTCCTACTCTGAGAGGAAGCTGGATAGGGGTCAGTGGAGGGGAAAGGATTGCTCTGTAGTCAGAGTGTTGAGAAGCAGTTGCTGAAAGAGGGATTGAGGCAGAGAGAAAGAGGGACAGCCCAGAAGCGAGAGGAAGGGTCCCTGGGATGTCAGAACATTACACAGAAATTTTCAGGCAGAAGGAGAAGAAACTGTGTTGAACACCCACAGTGTTCCAGACACATACAGACGTAAAATATTTATCATTTAATCCCCGTAAAACCCTGTGAAGTAGGGAGATTATCTCCAATTTATGGATGAGTTCACTGAGGTTCACTAACTCCGAAGAGCTCAAGTTGATCTTGGGCCCCCTGACTCCACCCACACCAGTGCTCTCGCCTTTCCCAGACCCTTTCTGTTCAGCAAGGGTCTCAACCAGGAGTTAGCAAGAACTCAGATCGGCTTCTGCCTTCTGAGAGCCCACAGTCTCTGTGGAACCACTGAGGAAAAATGTCAAGGAAACAAACCTTTGGCTGAGACCGGAACCACGTCAGGTTGCTCCCTGACTATACCTGGAACTCAGGAAATTGACCTTCCTAAGAAGCAAAGCAGAGCTTCCTCAGGACTGGGGGGCCCTGCTGGACTCATGCACGTCATCAGGTGGAGGCAGAAGCCCTGACACCCTTGTCTGGCAGGAAGAGAACTATCCTGCCAGGCCCAGTCGTGCCGCCTTGGCAAGTGGCTCCCACGCACAGGTTTCTTGTGGGAGTGCTGGAACCTGGGGGACTTCCCCTTCCTCATCTCATCCCCCTAAAGAAGCAGAGAAGGCTGTAGCCACTATCCAGAGAGTGCCACCCAAAGCTCTAGGCAGGAGGATGTGGCCTGTGGTCAGAGCTGCTTCACACTCGTGCCATCCATTCCATACTCTGGGGTCCACCTTTCCCGAGGATCTAGAGTTTGACCAGGTCCCTGATGTACCTCTTCCATGCTGTTAGGTAGGGTTCCCAAAGGGGGTGACTTTGCTCAGCCTTTTTTTTTTTGAGACAGAGTCTCACTGTGTTGCCCTGGCTAGAGTGAGTGCCGTGGCGTCAGCCTAGCTCACAGCAACCTCAGACTCCTGGGCTCAAGCGATCCTACTGCCTCAGGCTCCCAAGTAGCTGGGACTACAGGCATGTGCCACCATGCCCGGCTAATTTTTTCTATATATTTTTAGCTGTCCAATTAATTTCTTTCTATTTTTGGTAGAGACGGGGTGTTGCTCTTGCTCAGGCTGGTCTCGAACTCCTGAGCTCAAACGATCCGCCTGCCTCGGCCTCCCAGAGTGCTAGGATTACAGGCGTGAGCCACCGCACCCGGCCTGCTCAGTCTTTGAAACCCAGAGGGGACCAAGCATTTTCTCACCAATTCACCTGGTAGGGAGGTGTGAGCCACAGCCCTGACAGTGGTGGCTGAGGGAGGAAGTTGGTATAGACAGGATGCAAAGTCTGCCACAATAGTGACAGGCTGCCCCCCCCACTCCAGCAGCTTTCTTCCAAGGGAAACAACAGAAAAGTATTTTCGTGGCACAGACGGGAGAAATGGTCAGATGGCAGCAATGTGCACAGAGCCAGGACCAGTCCCGAGGACTGTTTCTGCTTGGTTCTGTCTTGGCTTCAGCTGGCCACAGTTAGGCTGGAGACCTGCTCTGGGCCTGCCTTCGACTGTTGGGGCCCTGTTTTGTTGAGGCCTCCTGTTTCCATCCTGCCATCCACACAGACATGCTGCGCAGTTCCAGAGAGAACATTCCAGGCTTGCATTTGTTCATCTTGCCATCTATACCACATTGGTTGTAGGGAAGACTTGGTTAGCCTCTCTTTCCTATGGAAATTCAGGCAGATTCATGGGGCAGCAGAAACCATGGGGAGAGGTTCGATGTCGTGGTCTTTTCCCTTCTTTTCTTATCTCACTTGCCCCACTTCTATAGTCCTGAATTCTTCTGTTTGTAAACTCCAACCAGAGACCTCAACCCTACTTTCTTTTTTGAGCCATAGCGACCCTGTTTCCAGCCAGTAGCTGGGCCCAAATCTCGGAACTGGGAACTCTTACCCATAGATTTGCCATCACCTTATTCCCCGCTAGGTGCATGTTCTGAGTTGGAGACAGTAAGAATAGACACAGCCCTCTAGGGGCTAGATGAGCTTACAGGTGGTTTAATAGTGTGTGTGAGATAAGTACATTAAATGGATAGTGTTGCAGAAATAAATGATGTTTAAGAATTTTCTTTTTGTTCCTTAGAAAGCAGAAGACCCCCTCCCAGGATTCTTTTGCTTCTGGAATAGTGCAGGGCCTATGTGACTCCTCAGGGACCCTGGGTGCACATGATTCACGTCCCCAGAGATGAGGATGTCAAGGAGTGGGCAGGGATAAGCCAAATGGCATGCTTGGGTCACCAGGGAGTTTGAGCTGAACTTGGAATAGTAGGTAAAGGAGAGAAAGATGAGAGGAAGGCCTTCCAGGTGGCTGGCAGTGTGCTGGGGGAAGAGGCTGCATCTGTGGGAAGTCATGCAGGTTATCAGACAGCTGTGACACTTCAGGTGGGGGATCATATTTGATTCAGGAGTAGGGGGGAGGCAGCCGTAGTGGTCTGATTAAAGTGTCAGACTGGCCAGGCATGGTGACTCATGCCTGTAATCCTGGCACTCTGGGAGGCTGAGATGGGAGGATTGCTTGAGGTCAGGAGTTTGAGACCAGCCTGAGCAAGAGCGAGACCTCATCTCTATAAAAAATAGAAGAATTAGCCAGGTGTAGTGGTGCATGCCTGTAGTCCCAGCTACTCAGGAGGCTGAAGCAGGAGGATCGCTTCAGCCCAGGAGTTTGAGGTTGCAGTGAGCTACCTCTCAGTCACAGTACAGTGACACCACTGCACTCCAGTCCAGGCAACAGAGTGAGACTCTATCTCAAAAAAAAAAAAGTGTCAGACTGCCATTAGAGGCAAGGACTGTGACCTGGAACAAAGGCAGCCAGACCGATGAGCAGACAGGCTTGGCTGGGTGGGGATAAAGGCGGGAAGGTGTCCTGGCATGGTAGCCATGATGGGGCTGCATGGATGCCTTTGGCTTCACTCACTCACTTGCTCACACTTTATTTGTTATTCATTCACCAAACAGTAGTGAATAAAATAAAATGACTCCTGGTCTTGTCCTTCAGTATCCTATGTCAGAATGTTTCAACAAGGGGTCAGGACACTTTGCTGTATCTTAATTAATTAGGAGGTATGTTGTAAGTAATTTGCTACTAATAATTAAAGTCCTTGATTTTTGTGAATTTTTTTGTAAAAAAATTTGAACAGTTATCTTTATGCTGATGTCCATCTCATCACTTGTATGCTGATTTGGGGAGGAGGGGTGGAGTTGCAGCATCTACAGAGGCTGTGGGTGGCTAAGGATTCACCCATGGAAATGTGTGGCACAGGAAAGTAATGGGGGAAAGGTGAATTGAAAAAAAATTGCTGCTTTAAACCGGTAGCTTTCAAATTTTTTGACCCATCTCATGTTAAGAAGTACATTTTATAGCATAACTTATGTGTATGACATATATGTGTATATGTACATAAATATAAAAGAAACAAATGCTTCATGAAACATTATATTTCATACTTGTGATGAATTCTGGTATTTTCTATTCTATTTTAATCTGCTCAAATCCATTTAAAATAAAGTTAATCTTGATACACTAAATTGATTTCACAACCTGTGGTTTGGAAAATGTTGCTCTACCAAACTCAACTGAATAGGAAGGCAGAACTGTCCTGCTTTTCCAAGCCTCCCTTCTTGGCAACAGAATGTCAGGTGAAGTCTGAGGGCCTGGGAGAGGGAAAGGTATGGACATATGGTCTTTCTCTCCTCCAGGCGGGTGGTGGTTTCAGCCCTGTTGATTCAGATTCTCTCCTCAGAGCTCCATGAACCTGCCTCCCGACAAGGCCCGGCTCCTGCGGCAGTATGACAACGAGAAGAAGTGGGATCTGATCTGTGACCAGGTACGAGGTTTGGGAAAGGGCGGGAAGGTGAGGAGTTGTGTCTTGGACTGGACAAGGCAGCAGGGCTGAAGGCATTGATTGCAGCCCTGAGTCCCTTGAGGAACCCTGGCCTGGACTTGGTCTCAGTCTGTGCTCACTTTCTGTTCCAAGAGGACTCTCATGACAGAGACATAGCTGGTAGGCCACGTTCCCCTGTAGCTCCTGCCCAGCCCTGTCTTGATTTCTACCAGTGGGCAGCAGCATGAAGGTGGTTTGTGTAGGTCTGGAGTGTAGGGTCCGTCGGCTGTGGAGTTTGGTGGTTTTTCCAGCAGAGCCTGTGTCTGCCTTTCCCCGGTTAGGGCTGTGCCCGGCAGGATATTGCAAAGGACTGTTCATCTCTTACTCCTCCCCAGACCTGGCACATAGCAGGATGTTTCTCATTACCTACAGGCCTTTAGGATTGAGAAGCCCCAGTTCCTCTGTTCCCAGATCTCGAAACAGCCAAGAACCGAAGCTCTCCCTGCATGGTAGTGTTTAGAGCTGGAGGATAATAGAGATCATTGCTCAGAATCGAGATCTTCTAACACCTACGACCTGGCTCTTTCTGCTGTACACATATGAAGATCACAAATCATAAGTCTATGAACTCAGACAGGCCTGTCTGCAGGCCTGGGAGAGTTGGCTTTTGCTTCCTTATCTCTTGAAAGGTATGGAAGTACCTGGCACAGAGTGTGGGCCATGTGTGTACTCAGCACTTTGCCATGGAGGCTTTGTCATGAACAATGTTATTCTTTCTTTTCAAGCCCTGAACAAAATCATAATAGCTAACGATTATTGAGTGCTTATTGTAGACCAATACTGTACATATACTGAAATATCTCATTTCATCCTCGCAAAAACCCTCCGAGGAGGGCACTGTTGGATTTTATAGGTGAAGAATCCAGGGCTCAGCAACTTGCCTAACGCTGGTGAGTGATGGAGCCAGGGTGGGGCTCGGGCCAGCAGATGCCAAGTCTGTGCTAGCAGTTCTGTTCCGTGGCCTCCCTGGGGCACGCTGCTTGACCCGAGCTGGGATTTTGTTTCAGAGATCCTAGACCTAGTCCAAGTCCCTTCTTCTCCAGCTGAGACCCATGTCCTTGTGTTCTGCAGTAGGAGAGGTTGGTTAGCACCTGCTTGGGGTTTGGAGAATAGTAGCCCTTTGGTATTAAGGCTCTTTAATTGATAATCTCTCAGTCTTTTCTAGGTCACATAATTTCAGCTCTTTCTCAAACCTTTCTTTTTTTCTTTCATTTATTTTTAGGTTCTGTCTTCTAACATTCTATCATTATACCATTCTCCTGGATCTTTTCCAGCCCCTCCACCCCCAGCTCTTCAGATAGCTTACTGGAGATGGCCCTTATAGGGCCAGAGTGCTTAGAGATTTTCCCTGAGTTTCTTAGTAAGTTGAAGGGATTGGGCCAACATAGAGAGGACCTGGTCTTATCCCTGTGTAGAAGGGGATCGAGGGATTGCCTTGCTGAAAGCAGCTGTCAGCATTTGAGGTTGCTTTGGATTGTTGGGGCTTGGGGCCTGGGCAAGAAGCAGAAAGTGTGTTTGCAGCCCTGAGCTGTGTCTATGCTGCAAAACCAGGCCAGTTCTGACTGCAGGGTTCAGGGCTGAGAAGGCTGGACTCTGTGAGGCCAAGCACCTCTCCCCTTGGCTGTTCTGATCCCTATCCATCAGTTGGCCAGGCAGTGAGCAGCCTTTCCCAACCATATCTTTATTTTGGGTACTGTTCACAGATCTGTAATCCCTGCATCTTCTTAGCAAGCAGCAGGCTCTTAAAATAATTTTTGACATAGAAAAATATTTTAGGCTCAAGGAACACTAATTGGAGGAGAAGATGTCTACAGACGGTAAACACCTGGGGATAATATGTCATAGAAGGGTTTGGGTGATGTTTAGAGCCTGGTGACAACTTTGGGCTCTAAACACTATGAGTGCCCCACTTCTCAGGGTAGTCGTTGGGTATCTGGGCGTGTGTGTGTGTACACGTATGCATGTTTCCCTTGCAGGAACGATTCCAGGTGAAGAATCCTCCCCACACTTACATCCAGAAACTCCAGAGCTTCTTGGACCCCAGTGTAACTCGGAAGGTAAAGTATGGGGCAGAGAGGCCCTGTCTTGCTGCCCTCAATAGTCCTGTGGGGATTGGGAGCAACCTTTGACTTGTGGCTCAGAATCTGAGCAATGGGAGTTGCGTTTCTGGGTTCTGCGGCCAGGGGCCCGGAGTGGCTGGCCAGTGATTGAGGGAGGGTCTGTAACTGCTGTCTTGTATCCCTTCCTTTTCCTTTTCTACCCTTTTTGTTTGTACTGTAAAGTTGGATTGGGGGCCTCCATCAGTGACAGAAAATTCCATGTTTACAGAAGTTCAGGAGGAGAGTGCAGGAGTCAACCAAAGTACTAAGAGAGCTGGAGATCTCACTTCGCACCAACCACATTGGGTGAGTTGGATCTGGCCACCGAGGCCTCCTAACCTGGCCCCAGGTGGTTGGTGGCTGCACAGGATCTGGTGTCTTCTGAGGATGGTTTGTTCTTCATGCTCCCTGCCACAGGGCAGAGTTGCCTCTTGAATGGCTTCTGGCTTTCCAGAACTTCAGACTGTTCCTTTTCTGGCTTTTCCTCCCTCTCAGCCCTGCCAGCTGCTGACTGGATGCTTCTGGCAAGCTGGGGGCCTCTCATGGGGTCCTCAGCCTGTGGCTTTCAGTAGGAGACATTCCCACAGCAGCTGAGACTGGAGTCTGCCTGTGGCCTGGTGCTAGGCCAAGCGAGGCCCAGAGAAGGCGGGGGCGGTGGGGGTGGGGGACATACAGCATTGGATAACTGAGACCTGGTTCCTATTTGGTAACTTTGTGGACTTTTTGGTGCCCAGGACGTTATTTGCTTATTTGAGAAAAGACAATCTTAGTTCATGAGCAGAAGCAGCTTCCTGAAATACCAAGAAAGAAAATGCAAGGCAGAAGGGCAGGAGCTGAACATTTTCTGGATTCACAGGCTGGTGTTGCCAACCCATCGACAGGGTCCCTAGGAGCTGTGTCTTTCTTTCCAATCTCTGCCTGCAGAACCAGGAACTACTGAACAGGCAGAGGGCTAATGGCGTGAGGTACAGCGAAAGAGGGCAGTGGCCTTAGTTTTATGAAACCATAACCAGCAAGGGTACGTGTAGTGAAAGTGAGAGAGAGAGAGAAAGAGCGTGTGTGTATGTGCGTGCACGCACGTGTACACATGCAGAGAGGACAGTGAGGGACACCTGACATAGAACTGCAGACAGGATCACGGACCTGGCAGGGGCCTGGCGTGCATGTCAAGCTTACAGGAGTGAGGAGCGGAGCCTGGGCTGGGGTGGGGAGTTCCTGGTCTTCCTGAGAGTAGGGTGAAAAGAGCCAAATGACATATCAGCCTTTCCCCTCCTGTCACAGCAGCCACCTACTTGTCCACCCCCAGAGTGAGCCTCCTGGAGCTGTTTAGAGGGAGGGGACACTGGCATGTAGCCAGCTGCGGCAGCAGTCACAAGGGAAACGGCACAGGAGAGAACAGGAAAAGGATGGTTCCTGGCCTTGGGAGCTGTGCTCTGGTGGCTTCCATATCTCATCTGTAAACCAGACATTGCAAGCCAAGCCTCTGGGAAAGGTGTGGCCAACCCCCCACCTTTGTACGGTAAATCCTTCACGGAAGGACAAACTGGCAGAGGTTTCTCAGTTGCCCTGCGTGTGAGGGCAAGAGTGACGCCGATGGCAGCCTCAAGCACCATCTGCTACCTTGTGTTCCTCCACAGAGCCCTTCCTTTCCTTTAAGCCCTTCTGTCTTCTGCATTAAGTCCTGCTGTAGTCAGGGTGAGGAAGAGGTCTGCTCTTCTTGGGAGATGGCCACAGAGCAGTGTGTGACTGTCCCTTCTGCCCGCCCCCTCTACCTGCTGCCTGCCCCTCTGGCTGCTAGCCAGGAGCTAGGGCCAGAGCAGCATGGTTCCCAGGCCCAGGGACTCTTTGCAGCTGGCACACAAGTTAGAGGTCTGGACCTGGTCCTTGGTTCCCAGGGGATAGCTTAGTGCCTGGCATTTTAGGAGGCGCTGCCATCTGAACTGAGGCTTCTCTGGGTAGAGTTTTGTGCAAGGGCCAGTGTCCTTCCTGGATCTCTGGGCAGGAAGAGTTTGTCAGACTGTCAGGCTGGCATGTGGTGCTTCAGAGCGATAGGAACCCAGGGCAAGGTGGGGAGTGGAGTGTCCTGTGTTGGTCATAACCAGCGCCCGCAGAAGCTGGGTGTGCAGGGGCAGCAGACAGGAGCTCAGGCTCTGGAGTGGGGCCGGCTGGGAAGTGGGATTCCAGAGCCTCTCCAGCTCCTCCTCTCTCCCTGATTTGTATTGGCTTCTCCGCCTTGCCTAAGTGCCCTTTAACCTCTCCTCAAAGTGTCAAGATCCTGAAATAGCAGTACAGACTCAGACAGGAAATGAGAAGGGGGTGGGGAGCTGGAGAGCAGACAGACAGGAAACAGGAGGCCTGTTGGCCCCCAGAGAGGAAGCTAACTTCAGGCAGCTCCAGTGTCAGTCAGCTTCAGCCAAAAAGCCTGCTGCCAAATCTCAGCCGGGCCAGTGCTCTGGCCCCCATGTCCCTCCATAGCTTGGGGTGTGGCTGGCCGACATGGTGCTGGTTTTCTAGCTGTGGGAGCAGCCGCCCCGCAGGGCAGTTTGGGCACAGCTGACCTGTAAAGACCCCCCGACATTCAGAAGGAGTAGAGCACTCTGGAGAGTAAGGGTTTCATCCTGAGGGTTTTCCCTCTCTCTGCTGTGGAACGAGCCTGTCATGTAACAGTCCCCTAGATTCGCTCTTGAGTTTCATTCCAGGGATATGTCAGTCCAAAAGAATTGAAGGCAGAAGGGTGAAAATGCCCTGACATTGTCTTTGGGGGCCTTCTCGTCTGCCTTCCTGCCTTCCTGACTGAGGGGCCCAAGTCCTCAGTCTGGCTCCAAGTGGTCACAGCCATTCTGGAGTTCCTTGAGTTCCTGATTGTTCCCCAAGCCTGTTCCAGTTCTACCAAACTTACTCTGACTAAACACAGAGCTCCTATACATCCCTGTTTGCTCACTGCTTCCCCAAACTCCTTCCCTGGGCGTGGTGGGGAGCCCTTTGGCCCAGTGTGCCTCTATCCCAGAGCTGCCTTTGACCCTTCCTGCCTGTATCTAGTCTGAAGACTTCAGTCAAGCACGACTCTGCACGTGGGCCTGTGGTGAATGTTCTTGATACCTCCCCAATTCTTCCAGCAAACACTGAGCACAGGCAATGCGGGGGGTACAGAAGATGACTGAGCCAGGGCCCTGGCCCTTAAGGAGTGAGTGCCTTAAAGCTCGTTTGGCTGGAGCACTTTCTAGATGAAGTGCGAGGGATTTTGGAAGGGCCTGTACTTTCTCCATCCCTGGCTCCCCTGCCTAGGGGACGTCTAGGCCAGTGATGTGACCATAAATGGATCTCTCATGTGTTTTGATCTTCAGAATTTTCCTAGCCTGGTGCTAGGTTCCAGAAGGATACAGGAGGAGTTGATGTTGGGTCAGAGACCCATCACCTTCCTCACCCTTGAGCCACTCTAGCAGATCCCCTTCACTGGGTTTCCTTTATCTGCAGGTGGGTGCGGGAGTTTCTGAATGATGAAAACAAAGGCCTGGATGTGCTGGTGGATTACCTGTCCTTTGCCCAGTGTTCTGTCATGTGAGTACCACCCTGGGGCTAAGGCTGGCGGCCAGTTGGTGAGTTCCACTCTGCTTTGATGAGGAGGGGTAAGAGTTCAACAGTGAAGATGGAAATGGGAATTGCAAAATGGGAGGGAGGAGCCAGGCAGCAGTGTGAAAGAGAACAGGCAGCCATGGGGGTGTCCAGGGACCAGTGAAGAGTGCCTGCTGGCTGGAGTAGAAGGTGCATTTGGGGAGCAGGAAGAGAGAGCTTTGGAAAGGGAGCTTGGAATCAGAACCCAAAGTATCCAAATGCCAGGCTGCAAGCAATCCAAGAAAATGGCCTGGCTTCTGGGAGATATGCCTTGATGGGATTCAGTCATCTTTGCAAAACTGAGCCTTCAAGAAGCAACTTTGGGTCTCCAGATGTGAGAGGGTTGCCCCTGGTCATTATTGAAGAACCCAGAAGAAGTGAACATGACCTTTTGACCTGAACAGAAAAATGAAGCGTTGAGGAGACTTTTTCAAGCAGTCTGGGGGCTTGGAGGCATCCGGAAATGGATTAGCACAGGAAAGACAGCATGGTGTCGTGGAAGGAATGAGGACTTTTGAGTCATACAGAGCTTGATTTGGGTCTCAGTTCTGTCATTACTATCTGTGGGACCTCAAACAAGTTTATGTCTTCTTCTATGAAGGGCGATCCACATTCCAAGGTTGTTGTAAGGATTAGATGATGATGTGTGTTAAAGCACCCTAATATGTTTTAAACATTCTAGGTCTATACTGTGGTAGCAGCTTTATGGTTAATTTTATTATTTTTCAAGGTAGTTTACCCTACCATAATTACCTGAATACATGGAAAGAGGAATTATAATGATAACAAACATGGTGACCAACACATTCAGACTGATGCCATAGGAAGGCCAGTCTTCCTGGTGTGCCCGTGGTTTTCCTAGTTTCCCCAGCATCCTCGGAAACCCCTCAGTCCTGAGGCTTGGCCCTAACCTAGACTCCACTGTTCCTATTACTGTCTTGCCCCCTTGGCCATTCTGCTCTGTCTAGCAGGTCTTGAGTATCATCTCCTTTGGAGTTTGAACTAATGCCTTTCCTGTGTTTGGCTTCTCTGTCACCTTTTCCGGGTCATCTTCTTTTAAAACCAAGAGTGGCCCACTCCCCATTCTTTCCCTGCAGAAATTATACCCAGTGATCCTCCTATCCCTTAAAAAACCACTCTTTTTATAGAAAGAAATGAAAAACATTTGCTGAAGTGTTTTTTTTTAATTCAGAGCTTTTATACTAAAAAGATGGAGATCATTTTTTCCAAATAAGCCTATCTCTCTTATTTGAAAAACAAACAAATCCCAGCTGCTCTAAACCAAGAATACACTGGAACCTCAGTATGGTAGTGTCCATGGCAGTACCTTTGACTGTTCTAAAAAGAAAAACTTTGGGAGGAAGAGAGAGAGTATGTGTTTGGGAAGGGTTGAGCAAAAGAGGGTGAGGCCAAATAGAGTTCAAGTGAAGGCATTTATTTGTAAACTGCCTGCACCAGTGCCAGGTGATACAGTGCTATTATTGATGGAGGGAAGCCACCAGCAAGCTGTTTCCCTGTGAGGAAAACTGCTCTAAGGTCTACAGGAGAGCCCATTAAACACCCCCCAATCGTCAGCACTGCACAGCCTGCTCCCACTTCCTTTGGAACATGCTGGCATCTATGGATATCCCTTCCTATTCCTGAAAGCCTCAGGCTCCGTGCCTTTGACCCTGGGGCTGTGCAAGTCTGAGCTTGTTGGGGGAGAAGGGCCTGTGGCAGATGCTCCCTCAGTCCTTAGTGACCTACATGGGGGAGGAGGACAGAACAGGAGAGGGGGACTGTTTCTCAGAGGGGTGTATCCCGAAGCAGGGATGTGTAAGAGAAGTCCCTGTGGGTTTGTGATCTCAGCTGTCCTCCTTGCCCTGGCCACAATCACAAACTGCTGATGGTGGGAGACATCTGGTTCCAGAAGCAGTAAGTGAGAAACAGAGAAGCCATCCCAACTCCTACAGGGCTATACTGCAGGACCCCAGTCCACAATTTAAACCTGCGATGTCTTCCCCCAGGGAAGCCCAACGAGCATCTAGACCTAAAAAATCTAGAAAGCTCAAGTAGGCAGAACCATAGAGAACCTGGTCATTAAAACCCAGTGCTAGGACAGGGCAGTGTGGTGCCCCTCCTAAACATCAAGGACTATCCCACGCTGGGTTTGCCAGGACCCCACCTCTCCCTTCTGTTCAGTCCTGCCCAACCCAGAGCCAACTGGGCTCCGTCAGGGCACTGAGAGGCCATTTGGCCGCTGTTGTTTGCCAGCTAGCAAGACCTGCAATTGGCCTGTTCCCCACCACTCCCTCTGAGGGGCAGCCTTCGTAGGGAACCACAGCTTCTTGGAGATGTCCCATCAAGGCTTGGAGTACGCAAAGACTGCCAGCTCCCCAGCTGTTTGGGGTAGCCATTCCTCCTGGAGTTGCCTGGCCAGTGGGGAGCAGTGGAGTTGGCCTCTGTCAGCGTCCCATCTCCTCAGACCCGCCTCCTGGTTGCTGCCTGTGCCTACTCTGCCCCTGTTCTGTGTCGGTGGCTCTCCCAACCAGGATAGGGTCTCTGTTGCCCAGCTCTGCTTTCTGTCCTTGCCACCCTTGCTTCTTGTTGCCCTAGAGGCCTGAAGGGTAGGGGCAGGCTTACCTGATGGGGGCTTGGCACTGAATTTCTCCTATGTATGTGCCTCTGTGTGCGCACGTGTGTCCTTTCGTGCTCCAGGTTTGACTTTGAGGGTCTGGAGAGTGGTGACGATGGTGCATTTGACAAGCTCCGGTCCTGGAGCAGGTCAATCGAGGACCTGCAGCCGCCCAGTGCCCTGTCGGCCCCCTTCACCAACAGCCTCGCTCGCTCTGCGCGCCAGTCTGTGCTCCGGTATGTGTGCTCTCGCTCGCCCGCCTGTCCCCAGCCCCCGCCCCGTCTCGGTACAGCGGTGAGTGCTCATGCTCCTCCCTCCACTCTCGCCTCCAGGCTCAGCTCTCTTGCCCTCTGCCTGCCAGTCTGTCTCTGGTCTGTTCTCTCTTGTCTCCTTGACTCTGCCCAGCGGTCTGTCCTGGGTAAGTACATGGTCTTCGGCTGTGCCCACCCCACCTGGGGTTCTGGCTGTCCCGGCTCCTCACCCCTCTCCGGGGCCCTTCCACTCCTCACTCTCGCTCTGCCATTCCTCCGGGGCCTCTCAAACAGGGCACGTCTCACACAGGTCCTTGGCCTTTGGCCTTCACCAGGTGGTCCAGCTCCTGCCCTCATTCTCTCTCCCTCTGGCTCTTCACTCTGGCCCGCCAGCTGCTCGGACACCAGCTCCCCCAGCGTGCTTGCCCCTCCCCATCCCCTTGCTTCTTCCTTCAGCCCTTTTCTGTCCAAGACTGCAGCATGTTGATTTGTGTGCAGTGCCTTAAGAGCCACCCTACCTAGAGGTAGGCGGATGAACCGGATGACTTCTCAGAGACCCTTCCTCCTCCGCAAGGCTTTCCTTTGGGTCCTGTGGCCCTTCCCTTGGTCTCTGTCTCTCATGGCCATGCTTTTCACTCAGTCTCCTTTGGGTTCTGTCCCTTGGACATTGTTCATCGTTCTAGTCATGCATGGGCAGATCTCATATACACTTCTTCCTCTTTTCATGAAACATCATTGAGAGGGTGGAGGGGCAGTGCAAAGCCAGATGTAGCCCCCTGGCCTTCTTAGAGCCTGTGGGGATGTGTTCTGCCTTTTTGGGGACAGAAGTGGGATGAGAGCCAAGATGCTCCTGCCCCACAGATTGTACAGAAGGTGCAGCAGCTGGAAGTGGAAAGAGGGAAGGCTGAGATGAACACCTTTCTGGAGCCATCTGGAGAAGCGGGAAGGCCTACACAACTACTGTTGTATTGTGAAGGATCTCTAGGGTTAGCACGGTTTGGGCACCGGATATATAAAGCTGGGATCCTGGGTAGTTGCTGACAAAGGCCTGTTCCAGGGAGGTGAAAACAGGCTCACCACCCTGCCTCCTACACCCTGTCTCTCTTGGTTATTGGTACAAGGTTCTCTTTCCTCCTTTTTTGCTGCTGTCTGGGTGATGGTGAGCCCTCCTAGACCCTGCACCAACAGCCCCAGCTCCCACCTGACTGCCTGGCCCATCTCCCCCAGGTATAGCACTCTCCCTGGGCGCAGGGCCCTGAAGAACTCCCGCCTGGTGAGCCAGAAGGATGACGTCCACGTCTGTATCCTTTGTCTCAGAGCCATCATGAACTATCAGGTAAGGGGCAGCACTAGCCATGGGTGTTCTACCTCTTCTGCCACATCTGCTGAAGAGCAGAGCTAGGAGGGCAGCAGCTTGTCAGAGACAGGTTTGCTGGTGGGCCTGCAGTCAGGGTTGGCTGGGCGCTCCCTTCTCCACCATCAAGGTCCCCTCCTTCTGTCCTTCCCCTTGTAGTACGGATTCAACCTGGTCATGTCCCACCCCCATGCCGTCAATGAGATTGCACTCAGCCTCAACAACAAGAATCCAAGGTGCGTTCCTTCCCTCCCTTTCCTCCCGACTCTGCTTAGGGCTGTGGAGATACGGGCTCCCCATGTCCCTGACAAGAAGTCCTGCCTGGATTTGGGTCCTGTCAGAGCCTTGCTTTGGCCCCCTCACCTCTGCTGGAGGAGAAATGCTCCTGGCTTCCCTTGTCTGCACAGCTCAGTGGGGAAGCAAGCCTGCCTGCTCCTGCCTTTTTCTCCAAACCTTCCCTCCCCTACCATTGAGGCCATCTCCACTCTCCAAAGCTACTCCCCTGTCGTGGGAGTGAGCCGTGCATTTGTCAGCATGGAGAGCCAGGGTGTTATCTTCCTTCTTCACCTCTTAGGACCAAAGCCCTTGTCTTGGAGCTCCTGGCAGCTGTGTGTTTGGTGCGGGGAGGTCACGAAATCATCCTTGCTGCCTTTGACAATTTCAAAGAGGTCAGTCTGCTGTCTTCACGTGTGTGTATGTATGTGTTGGGGGAGAGACTGGGGAGCCAGGTAGGTAAGCACCATTTCCCATGGTCTCCAGTGATGTTCAACATCCCAGTGCTTGGCTAAGCAGCCTCCCCCATCCCTCTTTTTTTTTTTTTTTTAAGAGAATCTTGCTCTGTCACCCAGGTTAGAGTGCAGTGGTATAATCATAGCTCACTATAACATCAAACTCCTAGGTTAAGCAATTCTCCCACCTTAGCCTCCTGAGTAGCTAGGACTACAGGCATGCTACCACACCTGGATGGTATTTTATTCTTTGTGTAGACGGGTCTTGCTATGTTGCCCAGGCTGGTCTCAAACTCCTGGCCTCCAGCAGTCCTCCTTCCTCAGCCTTTCCAAAGTTCTGGGATTACAAGCATGACCCAGTATGCACCTCCCCCACCCAACTGTCACTGTTTTTAAAAGGAAAACCAGAACTTCGGTCTTACTAGATTTTGTGATCTTGTGCTGGGAAACCTCCCACTGGCCAGCTATAGTCTGAGATAGCCGAGGGCTACAGTCCAGTGGTCCTAATCTGGCCATGCATCAGAATCACCTGCCTGAGGAGCTTGTTGCAAGTACAGGTCCCTGTGTCCCATCCTGGACCCACTGCAGGGCTAGGTGTCTATACTTGAAGAGACTCCCCAGGTGGGAGTCAGATGCGATGAGCCCACTGGTAGAACCCAAAGCAGATGTGTTTGCAGTGGGAGAAGGTGTGCAAGGATGTTTCCTGGGTTGTTGGCTATTATTGGTAAGGGGAAAGGTAGCTCCTATGTGGAATTTCCCCAGCCTCTGGGCCTGGCTCTGAAACCTCTATCTGCTTGAATAGGATTCCTCGACATCCAGCCACAGCTGCTGGTCCCACCCCTTCCTCTTCTTTGGACCTCTTCCCTGACGTCCATTGTTCAAGCCAGGAAATGGTGCTTCCTCTGTGAAGCCCAGAGGCTCACAGGAGCCTCTAGACCCCTCTCAGAGAGGGCTTTCCTGCACACTGGCCCCTCCCTTACGTCCCCACTAGGACCTCAGCCTCCTGCCTCAGCCATGACCTGCCTCCCTTCCTCCTTCCTTCCCTCCTTCCTTCAGTAACTTAGAAGCATCAGATCCCTGTGTTTCTTGGCCTATGCCCTGAGGTACCTAAAGGCCAGCCTAAGGGCACAGGCTTTACTGAGTTCCCTCAGCCAGTAGTGGGAGCCAGAGACCCCGAGCCAGATTCCAGGTCCCAGATTTTCTTTTTATAGTGTCCAGAATGGCCCATTTTATAGATAGAGTTGTGATTAAACTTTGTCTGAACCAGTGCTTTGCTGTGACATTCCTGGGATTCAGGGGCTTGAGTTCTCCATGGGGCAGATCTTTTCACTGAGAAAGTTTGCTCATACAGGTGTGCAAGGAGCTACACCGCTTTGAGAAGCTGATGGAGTATTTCCGAAATGAGGACAGCAACATCGACTTCATGGTGAGGAACTGGGCCTGGGTCAGGCATACACCCAGCAGTGCTGTGCCCTTCTCAAGAACAGGGGCCAGGCCTACAGCATATCTTTTTGTTGTTCTTGTTTTGAGACAGAGTTTCTCGCTGTTGCCCAGGCTAGAGTGCCATAGCATCAGCCTAGCTCACTGTAACCTCAAACTCCTGGGCTCAACCAATCCTCCTGCCTCAGCCTCCTGAGTAGCTGGGACTACAGGCGTGTGCCACAGTGCCAGGCTAATTTTCCTATTTTTAGTAGAGATGGCATCTCACTCTTGCTCAGGCTAGTCTTGAACTCCTGGCCTCAAGTGATCCTCCCACCTTGGCCTCCCAGAGTGCTAGGATTATAGGCATGAGCTACCACGCTTGGCCCCAACAGCATATCTTGATGTTCCATGTGAAATCCAGAATGATTCTCTCTACTCATAAATGCTCCTTGTCCACCCACACATCCCACAGAGCTCTTAGAAACTTCAGGACAATGTCATTTCTGTATCTCAGATCTAACTTCATCTTTTCTGAGCACCTTTTGTCCTCGATTTTGATCCTATTTGAACTGCCTTCCGTTTCCTAAGCTCTTCCTCTAAATTCTCTTCCCTTCAGTCCAGTGTCTGCAGCTAGGTCGGGTTGTCTCAAGAAATACCTACTGAGGTACAAAGGAAATCAGATCGCTGTATTTTCATTTCCATCTGTTTTTCATGTAATTTACTTGTCTTTATACACTGAATATGAAATTTGACCTTTTTTGAAGTTAAAACACTCTTAATTCCCCATAAAGACTCAACTTTTTTTTTTGAGACAGGGTCTTGCTCTGTTGCCCAGGCTAGAGTATAGTGGCATCATCATAGCTCGCTGCAACCTCAAACTCCTGAGCTCAAGTGATCCTCCCACCTTGGCCTCCCAGAGTGCTAGGATTACAGGCATGAGCCACCACACCTGGCTAATTTTTCAATATTTTGTAGAGACAGGGTCTTGCTATGTTGCTCAGGCTGGTCTTGAACTCCTGGATTCAAGCCATCCTCCCGCACTGGCCTTCCGAGGTGTTAGGATTACAGGTGTGAGCCACCACACCTGGCCTTAAACTTAACTTTTTTATTCACTCCTTTTGATTATCCAGCTGATGATAATGTTCTAACAGCTGCTCTCTGTCTCTGCCTCGCTGGGCTGCTTCTCCCCCAGGTGGCCTGCATGCAGTTCATCAACATCGTGGTGCACTCCGTGGAGGACATGAACTTCCGAGTCCACCTGCAGTATGAGTTTACCAAGCTGGGTCTGGAGGAGTTCCTTCAGGTGAGCTGTTTGGGTGGATGAGGCGCTTTGGGGTAGAGGACCAGCTTAGCCATATCACAAAGGGTTTTTCTTTCACAAGTGCCTAGTCCTCGATGCTTCTGGAACCCTGCTTGTCTTCCGTGGCTTGATACTCAGGACCCCTTGCAGATGACTCCCCAGTCAGGCAGCTCCAGGAGCAGGAAGTCCTTGGGTTTAACGCTCTAGGAAGTGATAGTGAAGGGTGAGGAGGACTAAATTTTTCTCAGGAAGTTCTCCTGATCCTATGCCTGCTTCCCCGGTTACCACTGTCTTTGCTCTTCCCCCAGAAGTCAAGGCACACAGAGAGCGAGAAGCTGCAGGTGCAGATTCAGGCATACCTGGACAACGTGTTTGACGTGGGGGGTTTGTTGGAGGATGCTGAGACCAAGAATGTAGCCCTGGAGAAGGTGGAGGAACTGGAGGAGCATGTGTCCCATGTAGGTGGTTCTCCTTGCCTGCCAGAGCCACTGCTGAGGGTAGGGGAAGATGGGGACGTCTGAATTCCAGGAATCCTGAGCTGACCCACTTACCTCCAGATAGAGCCTCGGGGAGACGTTAGCACCCACCGGGGCTTTCTAGAGCATACTCTGGCTGGAGCTACTAAATCATCTGCCGATTAGAACACACGTTGACCTCCAGGGCTGGCATGACATGCATGGCCTTGGGCTTGAGAAAGTCAGAATGTGGCCATCTGCCTTGTATCTGTTGCTGTTTCACATGATATCAGAGCCCAGGCCTGTGAGTGGGATGTAGGGGAGCCTGACCTGACCATGCTGCTTTTGGGGCCCTGCATGGGGAGTTGGGGTTCAGGCTGTGCTGGGTGCCCAGGCCTTAGGGACAGCCCCAAGCTTGCCCTTCCTGTCCTGCAGCTCACAGAGAAACTTCTGGACCTAGAGAATGAGAACATGATGCGGGTGGCGGAGCTGGAGAAGCAGCTCCTGCAGCGGGAGAAGGAACTAGAGAGCATCAAGGTGCGTGTGCTCTGGGGAAGGCAGTCCCTGGGCTCCAGGGCCTTGGGGTCTTGCTTTTATTTCTTCAGTCATGTCAAGTCCTCTAGGATTCAGATCTTGATTCACCCTTTAGGCTTTCAGATGATGATGATTTTACCCCATTTTTTACTTGGAGAGGGAAGCTGAAGCCAGAGTGGGCCAGAAATACCCAGAAAAGGGTGGGAGCAGATGGGGCCCTCATGGGCCCCTCTGGAGTCCCAGTCCAGGCTCCTCCCGCAGCCCACACTGTCGGTTTTGTGCCCCTGCACCTCCACGTGCTTCCCCCAGCCGTGCCTCCCGAGCAGGGTCAGAGTAACGCAGGCGCTCTGCTGATTAGGATGTCCACCAGGTTTCCTAATTGAGTGAGCAGGGGCTCCTCATAGTTCAGTCTCTTCTCTGCCTTCTAATCTAACTCTTTGTTAGTGATAAAGTTGTGCCCCCACCCTACCTTTTCTTCCAGATTATAATGCATGCTAGCTCTGTTGAGCTCAGTATCTATCTGCCTAGCCCCTGCTAACCACCGTATGGGAAGCTACGGAGGATACAGAGATGAGTGAGAAAGGGTCTTGTCCAATTGAGCAATCATACAAGGCCAAATGAAAAAGCAAAATGAAGCCCAAAGGGCTATGGAGACAGCAGCTGTGTCAGACTGACAGTGGGTCAAGGCGAGTTTCACAGGGGCAACCTTTTCTCTGGCCTTGAGGGGCCTATGCAGTGAGAATAGGCTGGAGCAGAGAGGAAGACACTCCAGGGTGCCAGGGAAGTAGGCTGGTTCTTCTGTTTGCCTCTGGTTCTGCTATGTTGCAGCTTCCCCATCCCCCCGATGTGGATTTCTGCCACTCTGAGTACCCTAGTTGAGAGATCCTTGGGTAGGAATTCTCAGTCCTAGGGGCAGCGACTACTGTGCCTTTAGCCCACTCTCCCCTTAATGGTGTTGTTTGCCCATAGGAGACATATGAGAACACGAACCACCAGGTGCACACCCTGAGGAGACTTATTAAAGAGAAGGAGGAGGCTTTCCAGCGCCGATGCCGCTTAGAGCCAAGTGCCCGGGGCCTGGAGTCCATGGGCAGTGAGGCCTTGGCCAGAGTAGGCCCCACAGAGCTGAGTGAGGGCATGCCACCCTCCGACCTGGACATCCTGGCTCCAGACCCAACCCCGGAGGAAGTCCTGCCTCTGCCTCCACCACCAGCTCCTCCCTTGCCCCCTCCACCTCCCCCATTACCAGGTAACCACGACTCCTATGGTCCCTGGGGGCTGGCAGGGGCAGTCTCGCTGTGGGGACTAAAACCCTAGTCAGCAGTGTCTTCCTTAGAAGCTGGGACTATGGTGTCATTTGAGGGCTGGAAGGATATAAAATCAGGGTCAGAGAGGGCTGAGGGAGGCAAAAGTTACTAACGAAGGGGTGCCCAAGGGCAGATGTGGACCTGTTTTAAGGATCATAAAGATTCCTTTGAAGACAGCCAAGGAGAAGGCTTAGACTATAGCAGGAGAAACTGAGTCAGAGACTAGAAAGAATTGCCCTGTCAAAGTTAGGCTTCCTGGGAGCAGCTTGAGCAGAGTTCTTGTAGCCTCCTTCTTTGAGAGTCTTTAAGGACTAGATTAGGGGGCTAGGGGGTGGGTGCAGAGAGGAGGGCAGCCTGTGAAGTCTCTGGAACCCTTTGTCACTGTGCCATTTCTTCCCTCAGACAAATGTCCCCCAGCCCCACCTCTCCCTGGCACTGCTCCCTCTGTAGTATTGACGGTGGGCCTGTCAGGTGAGTGTCCCCTGGCTCTAGGCAGGGCTGGTGGGACCAGGGGAGTGTGTCCTTGGCCCCTGCCTCACTGATCCTCCTCCCAAACTAGCCATTCGAATTAAGAAACCTATCAAGACCAAGTTCCGGCTGCCTGTCTTCAACTGGACAGCACTGAAACCCAACCAGATCAGTGGCACTGTCTTCAGCGAACTTGATGATGAGAAAATCTTGGAGGTGACAGGGTCTGGGGCCCAGAGGGGTGGAGTTGGGGGCTGGGGACCAGGTTGTCCTTTGAGCACATCTAGCCTTGATAAAGCCCTCAGACAGGCTGGGACTAGGGTCAGCTCCATGAGCCCTTTATCCATGTATGTAACACACATTTCTAGTTTTGTCTTTACTTGTGTCTGTATGCATGAAACACGCCAGAGTGACAGAGCTCTGCGCCAATGGGGGGCAAGCTGCCAGGGGTTCTTCCAGTAGCAAGAGGCCACAGCATTTTCCTGCTCATTTATCCTGACAGGACCTGGACCTGGATAAGTTTGAAGAATTATTCAAGACGAAAGCCCAGGGCCCTGCCCTTGACCTCATCTGCTCCAAGAACAAGACAGCACAAAAGGCTGCTAGCAAGGTGACCCTGTTGGAAGCCAATCGTGCCAAGAACCTGGCCATCACCCTACGCAAGGCTGGCCGCTCAGCCGAGGAGATCTGCAGGGCCATTCACACGTGAGGCTCCCAATGACCTGGCCCTAGTCCACAGCCAGTTGGCAGTGCAGTTCTCTACCCAGGAGCCTGGCTTTCACTAGATTTCAGGACTTCTGACAACTCCCTCACACCCTCCTCAGTCATCCACTGGCATGGCCAGAACTTATGCATCCAGGCTGTCGCCAGGCACGGTGTAAGGTGCTGGGAATTCAGCTCTGACCTTCACCCAAGGAGCACCTAGTCTAATGGGAACAGTGCAGTAACACGGAGGATACCTCCAAGATGGCAGAGGTACAGGCAGCTTTGGGAGAATAGGGAAGGCCACGTGGCTGAGCCTGGTGATTAGGGAAGGCCTCTCAGAGGAGGTGATGTCTCAACTGGGACCTGAGGGAAGTATATGAGTTAGCCCAGTTCAGGGCCTGGAGGGAGAAGCGTGGTGCCTTGGGCACTAAAAATGGAATCTGACTTTAGTGTAGGGAGGAGACTAGGGGAGAAGGAAGAGAGGGGCAGAAGTCTGGCAGGCTGGGCCTCCTACACCAGGTGTTTGGATTTCACCTAGGTACAGAGGGAAGACATTAAGGATTTTAAACAGGAGCATGGAACGTCCCCCAAGTATTGTCATTGCTGGTACTATGACAAATGAGGCAATGGGTCCTCTACCACTGGCTGTGTTCCGTGCTCAGACCCCTGCCCTGATCCTTCCAGGAGCAGGAAAATAAAAGGGATGAGGGAAAACATGGGCAGATGTGAGATCTGAGACGGTCCCTTCCTCCCGCACAGGTTTGATCTGCAGACACTGCCTGTGGACTTCGTGGAGTGCCTGATGCGCTTCCTGCCCACAGAGGCGGAGGTGAAACTGCTGCGGCAGTATGAGCGGGAGCGGCAGCCCCTGGAGGAGCTGGCAGCCGAGGACCGCTTCATGCTGCTCTTCAGCAAGGTGGAGCGGCTCACCCAGCGAATGGCTGGCATGGCCTTCCTGGGCAACTTCCAGGATAACCTGCAGATGCTGACTCCGGTACAGCCCCAACCCAGCTCACAGTGCTGCTGCCCCTCCACCTTCCACCCACTAGCCACCTCCCCTGCCCAGCCAGTCCTTTCAGCCCCTCCCTGACTTTACCCAGCCTGGGGTTACTCAGGTGTTCCTCTCACCTTCCAGCAACTCAATGCCATCATCGCGGCCTCCGCCTCCGTCAAGTCCTCGCAGAAGCTGAAGCAGATGTTGGAGGTGGGGAGAGGTTGTAAACGGGGGCGCTAGTGGTTCCCAGGTCCTAGGTGGGGGCCTGGGGCTATATGGAGAGGAAGAAGGAGCCCTTGGGGCTTGGGCCTGACCTGCTCCCATGCATCTCTTGGCCAGATCATACTCGCGTTGGGGAATTACATGAACAGCAGCAAGCGGGGAGCTGTGTATGGCTTCAAGCTCCAGAGCCTGGATCTGGTAAGCTGGTGGGGGCAGCACAGGCAGGCAGCCTGGGGCAGCAGTGGTGGAGCCAGAGTGCTTAGCCCTCCCGTTCTGTCCTCACCCCTCTCCCAGCTGTTGGATACCAAGTCCACTGACCGCAAGATGACGCTGCTGCACTTTATCGCCTTGACGGTGAAGGAGAAATACCCAGACCTGGCTAACTTTTGGCACGAGCTGCACTTTGTGGAGAAGGCTGCGGCAGGTGAGGGGAGCCTGGCCGAGTGGGTCTGCCCCTCACGTCCAGCCCAGGACAATCCCAGGAAGCTATGAGAGGGAACGCTTGGGTCCATTTGTTTCTGCCTTTTGTTATCTTCTGAGTACTTCAAAGCTTTCCGCTGGAGCCAGGAGCAGGGGCCGCTCAGAGGGAGCCTTCCTCCAGGCCCGGCCCAGCCCTTCCCAGCTAGGTGCAGTGGGAGCAGGAACAGGAAGGGGAGTGGCGGGCGGTGGCTCTTTACTCCCAACTCCCTCAACCTGGCCCTGGAGACTGTTCTACAGAGTATGTGAAGTGCTTCGAAAAACCATAAAGCCCTCTACAGACATAAGGTAGCTGTTATTTCTGCCCCACCCACGAAAACTGTAGCAGGCCTGAGGCAGCTCCATTGTAGAGAGCAGTAGCCTGTCTTGCCAGCCTTTGCTGCCTTGTTCTTTGGGATCACGAGCTCACAGCCTGTTCCTTTGCCCTGTAAGGGCACAGCTGGCTCGGTGTGCACCTCTCTATGTCTATACGGGTGTGAGAACCTGAGTGAGCCCATGCTGGTGGGGAGGGCAGAGTTTGCTAGGGCCCCGGGCTGGGAGGCAGGCATGCCAGGCCCTGAGTGGGCCTCAGCCAGGCCTCTCGTGACCACAGTGTCCCTGGAGAACGTGTTGCTGGATGTGAAGGAGCTGGGCCGGGGCATGGAGCTGATTCGGCGGGAGTGCAGCATTCATGACAACAGTGTCCTGCGGAGCTTCCTCAGCACCAATGAAGGCAAACTGGACAAGCTCCAGCGAGACGCCAAGACGGCTGAGGCGAGCATGGGGTACAGGCGGGTGGGAGCAACCAGGGCCAAGGTGCCAGGGCCCCTCTAGGTGGGCCTAGTTCTAGTTTGTCAAGCAGCTGGCCAGCTGGCTGTGAGGTGAGAGGGCTTGGGGGTGGCAGGCAGCCACCTCTGGAAACGTTAGGAGCCCAGGGTTCTCTCCAGCTCTTGGGCTTGGGTAGTTGGTTTTCCTCCTCTGGCCCTGGGCTGCACTTCCCACAGGCCTCCTGTCCCTGGTCCAGGAGCTGAGCTGCTTCCTGCCAGGTGACCCCTTCTGCCCACCCCTTCCCCAGGAAGCCTACAATGCAGTCGTGCGCTACTTTGGCGAGAGTCCCAAGACCACGCCACCTTCTGTGTTCTTCCCAGTCTTTGTCCGATTCATTCGTTCTTACAAGGTAAGGTGAAGCATTTAAAGAGGAGTTTGGCTCAGAGAAAACTGGTTGTGGGGGAAGAAGCCTGGGCTTCAAGTCTGGGCCTTTGTGACTGTTCCTCTGAGTAAGGGGAGGGAGCGATGGAAGCTGCAGCAGACCTCTTAGCTGTGAACTGGTGGGTAGGGTGGGGCCTTGGCCCTTCCTGTCATTGTCTGGGGCAGGAAGTACCCTCCAGAGGGTGGACACCTGGGGTCAGCTGGTCCTACTGCCACCCACTCTCCACCCTCAGAGTGAGCTTCACCCCCCACCCACCTTCCATGGCTCTTAGGAAGCAGAACAAGAGAACGAAGCCCGCAAGAAGCAGGAAGAGGTAATGCGGGAGAAGCAGCTGGCTCAGGAAGCCAAGAAACTGGATGCCAAGGTGGGTGGGGCCAAGAATGGGGGTCTGGAGGAAAACAGGGCAAAGGATTGGGGGCTGGGGGAACAGAGCTAGAGAGGAAATGAGAAACTGGAGTAGACAGACCACCCAAGGGCCTGAGGACTAGGGTCCAGCGGGGAGGGGCTTTAGGAAGGCGATTCCTAGCAGTGCACATCCAGGGGTGTCCTTGGACTGCATCATGAGGCAGGAACCAGCCCCATGTTAGGTCAGTGACTTCCTTCCCTCTCCAAATCCTAGACCCCATCCCAGCGGAACAAGTGGCAACAGCAGGAGCTAATTGCAGAGTTGAGACGGCGCCAGGCCAAGGAGCACCGGCCTGTTTATGAGGGGAAGGATGGTACCATTGAGGACATAATCACAGGTGAGCCCCTTTTCCCTCCCTGGGATCTGGCAATCGGACCCAGCTTGCAAAGCTCAACCCAACCCCTTTGGGTCCCTTCCTCCACATCCCCCATGAGGCCTGATAACCGTGTCTCTCTCCTGGGCCACAGTGCTGAAGAGTGTCCCTTTTACCGCCCGTACTGCCAAGCGGGGCTCACGCTTCTTCTGTGATGCAGCCCACCATGATGAGTCAAACTGTTAACCCCCAAGGCTGGGGCCCCTGACAGGTACCGGGCACCACAGCTGCCCCCTCTGCATGCCCCCACTCCTGGACTCCTAGAGCCCACAGGCACCTCCTCCTTTGCATGACTACAGCCTCCCAGCGATGGGGACATGTTCTTCTCCCTGCATGCCCCATGCTCTGAGAAGAGTGGCTCCTCCCCTGCATGTACCAGGGTAGTGGTCTCTCTCCCACTAACGCTGTCCTGGCTTCTACTAAGACTCAAGGGGCAAGGAGTCGCCAGGCCAGGGTTGAGAGCTGTACCAGAGCAGACAGGACCAGCCTATGGTTCTGATCGTTGAGGCTGAAGCTCCATTCCTGGGCCCAGAGGATCTTTGGTCCTAGGGTTCCCTCCTCACAAGAGCTGACAGTAGTTACTGCCAGGAGCAATGAGATGGCCCTTGATCTGTTTCCCGACATCCGGGCAAGCCTGGGTCTCTTCCCAGCTTCTGGCTCTTGCTGAGTCTACCTTATTGCGGCCTCTGGTCACCTCCCTGATCCTCTAAAACTGCAGAGCCCCAGCAATCTCGTAACTACCCCTCAAGCCTGCCCTACTAAGACTACCCCTCAGTTATCTACCTCACAGCAGGCTCCTCCCGGGCCCTGCCTGTGGGGCCACTCCTGAAGGCATGGTCCTGGCTCAACCTCCCTTCCTGTTCACAGGCCTCCACCAGCAGCCTATTGTCGTTCGCCACCAAGCCAGGAGTGCTGTACCACAGAGCCCCCCTCGGGCTCCAGGCCCCCACTGAGGGCCTCTTCACTTCAACCCATGGACTTGGAGCCTCCGAATCAGCCAGGGGCCCAGTAGAGGGCTGTGCTGCTGTCATTTTCACCCCGGCTCTTCAGGCTGGATCTTACCTGTGCCACTGTGGGCACTAGGTCTGTAGAGGCCTGGCACGTTCTTGGTGCCTCCAGTACTGCACTTTGCCCCAAAGCTCTTCAGCTTCATTTCCTGAAGGGTCACCAAGGGTCAGCTCTGGCCCCTTGGGGCTGGGAAAAACCATTTCCAGCTTTAGCCGATATAGGGGCACCTAGGTCCCTTTCCCACTAGAGCCCAGAGGGATGAGAGCAAAGAGCAACTATCCCTTCTTTGTTTCCTCCCTTTTTGCTGGCCCATGGTCAGCTCTGGCCTAGAAGTATCCAGGCTTAAAGGGAACCCTGGGACGCTGCCATTCTCAGATCATCTCTTAGGAGCAAGGCCCTGCTAAGCCTGGGCCCCGCCCAGCTGTGCTCCAGTGATAAGGGTAGAGGAGAGATGCTGGGCTTGTTGCCCTTACCCCTTGGCTGTTGGCCCATTTCATTCTAGGGTGACACTGTCCTTGCTAAGGTGGGCAGAAAAGCAGAGGTTTTCTCTGTAGACAAAGCGTGTGCCAACATCCTCACCTTTTCTCAGCTAGGTTTTTTTTTGGCAGGGGGCATGGTGGTCTTGGCTATTTGCTCAGTTTCCTGCCAGCATCCTCTCAGCCCCTAGAAGGGAATGTGGGGGCCCATTTCTTTTTGTACATGTACCACCTCCCTTCTCTCTTGTACATAAACCCCAGACCTTCCCTCTCTCAACAAAGGCTTAAAGCACCAGGCCTGACTCTGTCTCCTCTTTCTGAGCTTGGTGGGTAGGGTGGCCATTCAGCCTGAGCATGGGGCTAGGACACCTGGGGGCAGCTGCGTTCAGAAGCCTGGGAGGAGAACCAGGCTGGGTAGGCTCCGGCCACACAAAGGGAGGCAGGTCTGCGTGAGATACTAGTGCCCTCTGCTGGACATGCGTACGCCTGTCAGCCCCCAGCCTGTCCCAGTAGCACATGGAGGAGACAAAAGAGTCATTGACCATGTTATAAATATCGTTATTTAAAAAACAAAAACAAAACAAAACACACATATACTGGGTTCTGGGCAGGAGGAACCAGTGGTGGTGCGCCACGGCCAGGGCACGCAGGAGCAGGCACTGATGCTAGAGAGTGAGGACTCTGCCCTCTGCCACCCAGGCTGTGTCCACCAGCCTATCACTCTTCCCTGGATACCCCTTCTCTCACACTTTATCTACCGGCATCACCCACCTCACATGGCGTACACCCCCCATCTCTGGTCTGGGGCTGAGGGCGAGGACTGCACTAGCTGTCCAGGGAGGAGGGGACCCTTGAACACCAGGAGCAACCTCGAGAGGTGCCAACAGTGGTGTGCTGGGGGTGGGGCTACTTTAGGAAAAGTGAACACAGACCAGACTAAGGAAGAAGTCTGCGACAGACGGCGAGGGTGGCCCAGGAGCCACAGCCGAACGCAGACCCAAGGCAGGCAGCAGTTTGTCGGTCACTGGTGATCATCCAGCTGCTGCAAGAGTGTGCGCCGCCGCCTCTCCAGCTCACCCTCACTGAGCTCGCTTTCCGACGTGTCCCAGCCCGTCTGTCGGAGCAAAGGCACAGCTCACCCTAAGCCTCACTGAGGGCCGTGGAGGCCTGGAGAGTGGGGGCTGGGACCCCCGCCTCTCACCTTCTCCTTCTTGATGCCAAAGCCTGGGGAACGGTTAGGGAGCTCTGTCTGCCGGAGCTCCCTGTCCTTGTCCTGTTCCTGTTCTTTGTCATCACTGTCCTTGGCTTTCTCCTCAGGGTCTGTCTCACTCTCAGGGCTGTTCTGTAAGAGGCCAGAGCCCACCTCAGCTCCCGTGCAGGACAGCCCAGAGGCAGGTGGAATAGAGCTCACAAAATAGCAGGGCCTCAGGTAGAAGTTCTCTCTCTACTCACCGACTTGTGTCTTCTCTTTTTAGTTTTCTTTTTTGGTTTCTTGGCTTTCCGAAGGCCATGATCTGGAGATAGAAAAATCCCTACTAAGTCCCAAAAAGAGAGAGGAGGGCTCATCCTTTTCTCTGTTGTAGCCCGTCTGTTCATTCTTCACAGGTGGGGACCTCATGGTCTCAGGCAACAGTCTGAGGAAATCTGAGTCACTCCAGTTTTCCTTCTCCCAGTTTCTTGCCTGGGCAGGCACAGGAAGTCCTTCCTACTCTCCCACAGGTGTAGCCTTCCCAATCCACTCTACCCTCAGGGGGCTGGGACTGGGGGCTGGGACTTGCCAATGGCCTTCTCTCAGTCTGGGCCAACAGTTCTCCAGCTCCCAGGCTCCTAGCAACTGCTTACCTGATCCAAGGAGAAGGTGGGAGGAAGGGGAGCCCCGTCCTCCAAGGGCAGCACCCCCACTTTCAACCGAATCAAGTGAGGAAGAGGGCTCAGAGCCTGACTCTGAGGGGTTCCGCCTCCTCCGCTTGGGGGGCCGGAGAGACGGTGGGGGCAGCTCCTCCGCTTCCGACTCAGAGCCCTGGGCAGATCAGCAGATATGTGTCAGCGCAGAGGTTCTCTGGCTTCCAGAAGCCCTTGTCTGGTAATTGGGGACAGAGGAGGATCCAGGGCCAAAGGAATCCTCAATTCTCCCTCCAAGGGAGTTGATGCAGGGGAAAAACAAGGAAAGTGTTTCTTATTCCCCTGAAATAATCCAGCCTCACCCCACAACCCTTCTACCCGCTAACTCACTGAGGGCGAGTGGGAACGCTTGCGATGGTGCTTCTTGCCCTTCCTGCCATGCTTTCGACTTTTTGTGTGGAGGTGCTGGCATTCAGTCTGCTAGAGGCAGAGGGAGAAGGGAGAGGACAGCACCAGCCTTAGCCCCAGGAAGGATCCTGCCTCCTAAAACCTGGCTTTGCCTCCCTCTCTCCAGGTAAGGCCCTCTGCCCCTCCCAGGGCCCTCAGGCCTCCCCTCCCTTAGCTGGCCAGGGAAAGCAGAGCCCTAGGGGCGAGAGGCCACTGAGGTCTCTGTTGAGCTGGCCTAGGGAGTTTAAGGGCCTGGGACAGATCCAGAGGACAAGAAGTCTGCCTCACCTCCAGCACCTGGAGGAATTCCCGGAAGAGCCGGATCCGTTCCGACTCCAGGGTGATCTGCTCAAAGGCTGAGTCACACACAAAGCGCTCACGGACCTTGAACGGGGAGAGCACTGCTGATCAGACCAGACCCCGTTTGGCCCGGCCTCAGCACTGCCACGAGCACAGGGCAGGGCTGGGGCAGAGGAAGGAAGGGAACTGGAGCTGGCCCAGGGCTGTGCTGTGACTGGGGTGGGCCCTCAGAGGTGGAGAAGCACCGCTGCCCTCAGGCTTGAGGGGTGTTTGGGGCCAGGCTGCGCTCCTGACCTCTTCCCAGGTAGTGCCTAGCTCCAGAGCAGGCACGGCCTGCCTCAGCATGCTTCGAAAGGCAGCTTCCCTGCGCCGCATCCTTCGTGCCTCCTCCTTCTCCCGCTCCCTCTCCCGTGCCTCTGCTTTCTCCAGCAGCTGAGGGTAGAAGGGACACAGAACAGGGTGACCCAGGAGGGTGGGTGCCTGGGCCCCACTCAGGCATACCTTAGGAAGTGGAAAGTTGGGATCTGGTCTTACGACTGTCATCCCCTGAACTGGGACTAGAGTCAGGGGGCGGTGAGCGAGAAAGAATGGAACGAGACACTGGGATGAGTTAGAGAACCGAGCCCCACGCCCTGCCCGGCCCCTCACACTATTGAAGGTCAGCTTGATGTTGCCTGCGTCCAGCGCAGCAGCCCTCTTGTCAAAGCTTATGACGTGGGCGAAGTCCTCAAAGGCTGTGTTCACCTCCACGCAGAAGCCCCGGTCCTGTGGGCACAGCAGTGCATGAAGCAGGGGGCACCACGGGCCTGAGGGCCAGAGCTGGCACGTAGAGGGGTCAGACTGCAGGATGGTCAAGAAAGCCCCCGTCTCCAAAAGAGAACCACAGGCCTGTGATGTGCCTCAGAAACCGAGTTGTCCAAGTCCTCCTCATCTGACAATTAATCCCCTATGCCTACCCTTGATTTGGATGTCACATGGAGCTAAAGGGGTTGGAAGGGGTCTCCCAACTGCTGAGTGATGCCTGAGTTTCTCACAATCAGCTTTGTTCCTTTGGCTTAAAGCTCTGGCACCAGCCGGGCCCTCCCACTGCTCAGTAATGCTCCCATTCAACATGTGCCGGTGCCTCCCCTGGCTCTATTCGCTGAGGCTCACTACACGCCAGGTGCTGTGATGAGTGCTCACAGTACCTCATTTACTCCTCACAGTTCTGCAGGTAAGTATAGGTCCTAGTACCCTAATTTTATGCAGAAGGAGAAACCCCAGTTTAGAGAAACTAGAGCACTTGTCCAAGGTCTCACAACTTACATATGGCTGGGCAAGAATTCTACCCCAGGTCTTTCTTCCCCCAAAACCCGTGCTTTCAAGCAAAACACTCACACAGACCACTCAGTCCCTGGGAGAAATGGAGGCCACCAGGTGTGCAGCTCCCCACCAATATGGAAAACACCTCCGCGAGCCAGGCTCTGTGTTCTCATCTAAGCCTCACAACATCCCGGTGAAGTAGAGGCTCAGAAAAGTAACCTCACTTGGCCCAAAATGACACCAAGTGTTAAGTGGAGCCACTGGAGTCTGCGGTCTGGCTCTTGAGTGAGCTGGGCACAGGCCAGATTCCCTTCCTGTCCCCCCACACAGCTCTAATCTCTGGCCTTCCTACTGACGGCAGACGCATGCTCTTCTTTCCAAGAGTACTTCCTCAACCCACATGCTCCAGCCCTTCTCAGACACGGCATTCCCTCTCAGGGGACTGAAAGCTCAATCTCACCCTCTTCGCTGGCTCCTTCCATCAAGCACTCACCTCACTTAACCTGGAACATTCCATCCACCCTGCTCTCACTTTCCTCAAGCTAACTACCTCTGCTGCTTTCCCTTCGTTTCAAAATCTCTTGAAATGCAGCACAAAGGAAAAGGAATAAACATTTATTGCAAGCCTATTATAAGCTTGACACTTTACAGATGTTATTTAATTCTCACAACCTTACAGATTATCCCCAATTTTCAGATGAGACAGGCTCAGAGACATGTACCTCGCAGAGGCCTCAGGGCCGAGGAGCTATCTAACTGTAAGACGTGTGCTGCCCCCATGCCACCCCTTCACAACACTGCTCTCCCAGTGGCTGCTCATGTCCTAACGGTCAAATCCAACGCTGCCCCTTCTTGGTCCTCACTCATCTGATTCTCAGTGCCCCTGCTGTTTACTTCAACACTCCCCTCTCCGGGTCCCTTCCTCTATGGCCTCTTTTATTTCTCTTGCATGTGCATGTTCCTGAGAATAGCACTTAGCCCTTTCTCACTACCCGAGCTATAGTCTCCCTAGCAATCTCACCTCCACCTCTCCTGATTTTCAGACCCGTACTAGCCTGGACATTTCATAGACACTTCAAATTCAACAGATCCAAAGGGAATACATTTCTCATGAGAACCCCCGATGCCAAATGCCCCATGGATCTCCCAGGCCCAGATATTCTGTCTTCTACCTGCTCCAAGTCCAAGGCTCTTTGCATTAACCTATGGGATGACAGGTGCCATCAGAGTCCACCTGGCTACAGATGGCCACAGGGACTCCTGGGCTTATTTGTCCTCACCAGGCAGGAACCCAAATGGGGGATACGAAGGGGAACTTTCTCAAAAAGCTGCTTTCTCAGGTGATGTGGAAAGAAAGGACTCAGCGAGGACAGGCCACCCGCAGGCCTGTCAGTAGCATTGCCACTCTGTGGTTAAAAGTTAATTGTCCAATACAATTTAGCTATCCTGGTATTAGGTATTTCTACTTTATATGATTATTCTGTTTAAAATATGGTATTTGCTTTGTTCCTCCCTGCCCTCGGTTGCTGTTGAGAATAATCCCCCAAATGGAATTCCTATTTTCCCCAGCCCTGCGCTTCCTACTTGATCCTTCCCAACAGTGCCGTCATCTACTGCCCTGACATCTCCAACCCGCTCCTGCCTTCCCCTCAATTTCAGAAAGCAGTCTGTCAACTCTGCTTTAGTGCCTCTATCCCACTGGTTTTAAACTTTCATGTTTTTTTAACAGCAGAAACATTTTATAAAAAGTCTTATGTAGAATCTTAAAGCATAAAAAAGATGCCAGCTGCTCCACCTGAAAATAGCAGAAGTATAAAACCCCCCACTCAACCCCCAGCCCTTGCTTGTCCCAAGGCACATATGAGGAAACCTAGGGCATCAGCAGCACAGCTGAGTGCTACAGCTCTCTCCCCATCTGCCGTCCCTGCCTCAGGTCACCTCCCACCTGCATTCCTCCAACGGCCTCCTGCCTGGTCTCCCTGCTCACCCTCTTCCACGCCTCTAACCCAGCCTTTAGCATCTGGTGCTTCTCAGGGTGTTGTACCAAGTAGCTCCGACAGCAGGGGAGAGGTCTGGGGATGAGTCAGAAGGGGATGACTCGAACTCAAAGTCTGAGTTACCTGCCACTATTACTTTTAGTGTCTCGAGGTTTCAAGAACTGTCCTACCAGCACCTCCACCATCACCTCCCTGAGGAACCCCAGTATATAGTCTACACTGAGAGGTGCTACTATATACCATCACCAGTGGCTTTTCCAAGACACCATCTGATCTTATCCATTCCCCGGTTCCTCATTACTTACAAGATAAAAATCCAAATTTCTTATTTTAGCATTCAAGGCACTTTACATGCAGGACTCTACTTCCAAACTGGGGCATGTGGTTTCAGAGAAATAGAGGAAATCACAGAACAATATGATACATCTTACATAATGGTAAATAATTTTAAAATATTAAATTTGTATTAAACAGAGAGGTAACACAGTATTAAAATGCAACACCTACATGAATTTGTAAGGCAAAACACAAGACTTAAAAGAAATATATGTGTAGTGGGACATTTCTAGCTTTACTCCCAGATCCATCTCAACCCAGGTACTAGGTTACTCTCCTCTACAGTTAGGTGTACTTTGGCAGAACACTCACCATTTTCAGACGAGGAAACAAAGCTTCAGAAAAGTTAAGTGACTTGTCTACGGTCGCACAACCAGCAAATGGTTAAGCTGGGACTTTTAGCCCAGGCAGTCTGCCTTGAGTTCTGCTCCTCGACACTGTACTACACCATCTCCTCAGATGTATTAGAATGTTCTTCATTTCCATGAAGAAATATACTTTCTCCCTATTTTCTTCTTTTAGAGTACAAGGCTCTCTTACTTATTAGTCCATCATTCACTCACTCTTCCACTTTTTTTTTTTTTTTTGAAACAGAGTCTTGCTCTGTTGCCCAGGCTGAAGTGCAGTGGCACAATCATAGCTCACTGCAACCTCGAACTCCTGGGCTCAAGTGATCCTCCTGCCTCAGCCTCCCAGGTAGCTGGGACTACAGGCATGCACCACCACGCCTAGCTAATTTTTCAATTTTTTGTAGAGACAGGGTCTTACTATGTTGCTCAGGCTGGTCTTAAATTCTTGGCCTCAAGTGATTCTCCTGCCTCCTCCCAAAGTGCTGAGATTACAAGCATGAGTCACCACACCCAGCTACCTTTCTACTTTTTTTTTTTTTGAGACAGAGTTTCACTCTATTGCCTGGGCTAGAGTGCTGTGACGTCAGCCTAGCTCACAGGAACCTCAAGCTCCTGGGCTCAAGCAATCCTTCTGCCTCAGCCTCCCGAGTAGCTGGGATTACAGTCATGTGCCACCATGCCCGGCTAATTTTTTCTATATATTTTTGGTTGTCCAGCCAATTTCTTTCAGTTTTTAGTAGAGACGGGGTCTCGCTCTGGCTCAGGCTGGTCTCAAATTCCTGAGCTCAAACGATCCGCCCGCCTCAGCCTCCCAGAGTGCTAGGATTACAGGCGTGAGCCACCGCGCCCAGCCCCTTTCTACTTTTGATAGACATAGACACTGAGAACTATTTCCTTTCTCCAACATAAGAAAAGGAACAGTGCATATGTTATGATAAATGATCATCTTCTCATCATGCAATCGTGCCTTTTGCTGCAACAAGGCGCTAAGGAGTGGTGAGGTTAAGGAAGGCTTTGTCCTTGCTAAAAGAGCAGTGGCAACTCAGCTGGAGTCCACAGAATGCCTTGCAAATTCAGCCCAGGGTTGCTAAATAATTCAAATTGATAAGAGAAGCTAAAGATTCAGATTTTTATGTGAAATCTCCTGATTTTAAAATGTTAGCAACAAATTCCAAATTTTTCTAAAACACTGTATATATAGGCTAGAAAGAACAATCTGTAGGCTACTAGTTTACCATTAGCTATGCTTCTTGCTCCTCATACCTGGCATGCCCTTTCCACGCCCTTGCCTTTGTTCTTGTACTACCCTATACCCAGAACATTCCATCCTTCTCCACCTACTCATTCCTAAAAGTGCAGTTCAAATGTCAATTCGGATTCCTATCTCTGTAATAACTGCCCCTCTGTATAATAGTTCTTATCTCTATTTTCCTATTAGGTCATGACCTCTTGTGGGCAGAAATTGTGTCTTATTCATTATTGTGTCCCTAGAGCACAGTAAAGGACTTGGTTCTACTGAACCAAGCTATAATGCTCCTACAAAACAGGACTTCTCAGGGAGTCTTGTGCAGGGAGTGTGCCCTATACCCAGCATGCATCCATCATGACCCCATGCCTCCCTCACCTTAAGGATGTCCTTAATGATCTTCTTCTCATCATGGAATCGTGCCTTCAACTCCTCTACATAGAACTTGAACAAGTCCAGAGGGGTGGAGCCTGCAGGGAAGGAGGGAGGGGGGCCTGGCGGGCGGCAGCTTCCCAAGGCCTGGGGTTGGGGCCGAGGACAGGACCAGGGAAGAGGGGTGCAGAGAGGCTGGCAGGACAGGAAGCCAGGCCAGAGAAAGGGGAGCCTGGCTGCCTTACCCGGCTGGCCCAGCATGTTGGCAAAGCGGACATCAGTGCTGACTGCTGGGTAGAGCTCCATCCAGGTGGACATAGAATGCAGCTGCCCTGTCTCATGCAGCTCGTCCAGGAAGGTCTGAGTAGGGAGAGGCCAGTTATAGGGAGAGTGAGATAGGCAGGGAAGCAGAGCCACAGAATGAGGAGAGGTAGGAACAATCCAGATCGAGGAAATGCAGGCAAAAAAGGCAGAAATGAAGAAATACAGATAGGGAGGCTGAGAACAATACAAAAGAGGAGAATATAAATACGCAGAGACAGAACAAAAAAATGAGAACAAGCCAGCCTGGGAGGCAAAGAGACAGAAACCCAGCCTGCAGCAACTTCTTGACATGTTACAGCAAAGCAACCCCCACCGCTACTACCATCACCACCACTGCCACCCGGGAGCTGGGACATAAGCTCTGCCTGGCCCGCTCCCCTCCCAAGGGAAATAAATATGGCCTAGCTGCCTAGTCATGCCTGTAGGGTGCCCTCTGCTGGTAGTTTCTGGATGGTGCATACATCTAGTCTCCCTAGAAGAGCACAGTCCACAATTGAGGGGATATAGCAGCAGCAGACTGCAGGCAGAGAGAGAGGCCTCACAGAGCTTGGACAGGGCTAGGCACAAACAAAGCAGGCAGCCTAGCTGACAGGAGGCAGGGAATGGATGAAGAGATTGTGGTCTGGGGCAGAGCTGAGCTCTATCCAAAAGGGCAGCAGAGATACCTGGAAGGCCTCCCTGTTCTTGCGTTGCTGGCGCCGCTCCCGAAGCCGAGCCCGCTCCCGCTCCTCCTCCTCCTCCCTCTCCAAAGCTCGGATGTGCTCCTCAAAGCAGATCAGGGCATCTTCCTTGTCCATGTCTAAAGGCAGAGAGGAGGGTCAGCAGACACCATACCAGCAGGACACCCTCTCAGACTCCAGCACCCCTAGCGTTTAAATGACGCTGCCCCTATAGGTACTAGGGACACCCAGCATGGTGGGGAAAGCTGGGGGAGAGGGCTCTGTGGGGACAGCCACTGGAATGGTGGTTCTTGAGGGGAGGATCATTAATTGCATAAGAAAAAAATTAGCAAGTATTCCGCTCTTGTGAACTCAGTTACTACAGGCCATCACATGAAACCAGTTGTGTTGGGACCTGAGGTTTCACATCATATGGAACTGGGCATCAATGACGTTTTGATGCAACCTCAGAAGGTGAATTTATGATTATTGTCGGTGATTACAGACCAATAACAGCTTATTGTAACACAAGTGACCAGTTAAGGCCCATAGTGCTATGATGATTAGGACCATATTCACATGAGGTATAGACAGCAGCAGCAGCAGCATCTCTAGGACTTCTGATTCCGATCCCAGAGCTCTTCCACCAAGGACACAAAATGTCCAGGTCAACAATGGCCCCCACGGGGAGGGAGGAGGCACCCTGAACATGTCCTGGGATCCCCAGAGTCCAGAGAGGTGCCGGGACTGAGTGCTGGGCACTCCTAGGATGTCTGGGAGGCAGGAGGTGCAGAAGAGTGGTGTGAAGCAGACTCTGGGGTCCTAGGATCAGTAGGAAAGGGGAAGGAACAGGCGGGAGTGGAGACCCAGGCTTACTCTGCAGCTGATGGTCCTGAGCAAAGCTGGGGTTATCCATGAGGTACTGCTGAGCCTGGGACCAAGTGGTTTGGAAGGTGACACTACTCATCCCATCCAGGATGCTCTTCAGGGCCTGGATGTTGCGGCGCCGGAGCTGCTTGGCCTGTTCCTGGGGGACCGCAGGATTAGGGTAAGGCAAGGCAGGCCAGAGCTACCCAAGTAGGCTGGCCAGAGGAGGATTGGTGGAAGAGAAGGTAGCTAGGGAACCCTAGGAGGAATGCCAGACTCAAGATTTTTGTGTCCTGGGGATGGGGAGGGAGTACAGGTTACAGACCTACCTCTCAAAGACTCTTTCTTGCCCTCCCACACCAAGGGCTATAGGCCCAGAGCAGAACTAGGGGGATGTGCAAGTGCCACAGTAGCTTCCAAATGAGGAGCTGGGACACCGGGGAAGTGGCGAAACGAATGGCCAGGGTCCATAAGAAACCAAAGACAAGGAGAGTCTGGGATGAGACTGGACTGAAGGATCCAGCCCAGTGACCATTACCTTTTCCTTCTTGGCCAGGAAGAAGAGGACATCATCATAAACCTCTTTTCGATCCCTCTCAGGGACCACAGCCCAGACCTCTAGCTCTCCAAAGGTCTGTTCTGCCCTCCTGTGGAGCACATGGGCTGTGAGTAAGTAGGCAGAGAACAGAGACCCTGGGCCTTTGAGTTCTTAGTCTTCCCAGGCCCCAACCCAGCACAGCCCCCTGACCGGTAGCGGGTGGTGGAGGTCATGCGTTCATGCTGCTCCAGGAAGTGCTGCAAGGTCTGCTTGGCCTCCTTGGCCCTCAGCCGGGCCTCCTCCTTCTCCTCCTTCTCCCGCTGCGCCTTGTAGGCATTGAATGCTTGCTTTTTCTCACTCAGTTTGGGCAAGGCACTGAGGTGGAGATGGTGGGAGCAGGGTGGGGACAGAGGAGTCAGCCTGGACCACTGTGCACAGCCCACAGAGTAAGACGGGGAAGGGTGTCCACAGGGCTGAGTGGGGGTCCGTGCACAGGCAGAACATCCAAGGGCACAGATATCTGGGATCTGGACACCATTCATGGACAGGTAGTGGTGAGAGGCACGGAAGGGAAGAGATGTGGCTCCAAGACATTGCTAATACTGGATCCCCTTGCTTTGGGGTTCTCAAGTCACCATCAGACCTCTGCCATATCCAGCCTACTCCTTCCCCAATTAACTCAATTCAATTTGATTCAGTTCAACAAGCATTATTCAATGTCTCATGTCAGATACCTTTCCCCTACCTTGTCCTGGAGGTCCTCCAGCTTTTCTTCCCCTTGTGCCCTACCCTAGTCTATCACTTTCCTGACCCTGGCCCCCTTGGGGCTGAGTGTTGAGCTAGGGTTTCTCAGGGAATCCCCAGCCTAGCTGCTCTCATAAATAGGGCCTGGCTCCCACTGCCTAGGCCTACCTGTAACGGGGGTCGGTGACCACCATCTTCATGGCCTGTTCCCATGAGGCATTGGAGGGGACAGCCTGGAATGAAGCAGGTGGGGGTCACGGGGTCTGCCCACCTCCAGCCCCTTCCAGGCCTTCCCTGAGAGCCCCACCCCCAGCACCTTGTCCCTCAGCAGCTCCTTGAACGCCTGTTTTGCCTTCTCCCGGTTGCTCCAACTGAGGCCAGACCTCTCTGGTTCTGGCTTTGATTCCTCCTCCTCCTGCTGGGGTGGCTGATGCTGTCCAGCAGAACTGAGGGGGAGAGAAGACTCAAGCACAGGGCCCTCCAGCTCTCAGGGCTTTCAGTTCCCCGTACTCTCGGCAACATATCATCCCCTGCTTGCTCCCCGGGCAGCCCTCTTCTGCCCTTCAGAGGTCATGCCCAGATCTTCACACCCCTCCTGAGAGGCCTGGCAGAGGACAAGGGTTGAACCGGGATGGGAGCCTGAGACCAGCATCTAGAGTGCCACGGGGGGCAGCCTCACCTGCTGGGGCCCTCCTCCAGCTGCTGCAGGAACCTCTGCTCCAGGGGCTGAGGAGCTTCTGACACATCACAGTCTTCACTCCCGCCTGGCTCAGGTTCCAAGAGGCCTGTGGGCACTGGGGTGGGGCCAGGAGGTACAGGTGGGGGGTCGGGCTGTGGCTGAGGAGGCTGTGGCTGTAGCGTCTGTGGCTGCTGCTGCTGCTGCTGCTTCCTGCAGGTGAACAAGAAGAGCAGTGTCCAGGAGTAGAGCAAGGACAGAGGAGACCAGGGGCTGGCTGCTCTCTATCCTGGGAAGGACTGGGACCAGAGTGGATGATTCTACAAGGAGACAGAGAGCTGGCCCTTCCCCCTACAGAGTGGGGATAATGCAGAATCCACTCCCACACCCCCAGTGCCCAAAGTATGAATGGATAGGTGGGCAAGGTGGGTAAGTCACTCACCCTGCAGCCTCTTGTTTGACTAGAGCTGCAATGGGAAAAGACAACACTGTCAGTCACAGGGTAACAAGGAACCCCCAGAAGCCCTGATCAGGCCTAGCCCCTCCTCTACCTAGGACCCCTCACCCTCCAGGTCATCCAGATCCTTGGGTCGGGTCCAGCGGGATTCCTTACTCTGGTTGTTATAGTAGTAAGGTTTGCCTGTGTCCGACTTGTACTCTTTCCAGGGACACTGGGACAGCAGCAGCTGCAAGAGGACGGGTCAGGGGACATCAGTGGGCTAGGCATGCTCTCCAGCCACAGTCAGGGGAGCTAAGGGGACCCAATGAGGAGACGACACAGGAGTCTTTAGCTACCACCTAGCCTAGCTCAAATGGGGGATGGTGGACTTCCTACGAGCCTAGGGAGACATTTTCAGGGAGGATGGAGGGTGGTGAGGGATCCTGGGATCAGAGGAACCGTAAGAGTATGGCTAGAGACTCAGGGGAGGCCAAGGACTTGAAAGGGTCAGGGCAGCTGAAAGGAAGGGCCAGAATGCCCCGCTCAGGACCTCCGCCTTGGACTTGAGCACGCTGGGCTTCTCCCACACGGACTGCTTGTCGTCAGCATTGTAGTAGTAGATGCGCCCATCAGGGGCCACATGCTCACTCCATAGGGCCCTCTGGCGGGGGGGGGGGCACAGAATGGTGGTCAAGGCCCCTTTCCCAAAGCCTCTCCTCACCCCAAAGATTTAACCATCAGCCCCCCCCGCTCAGCCTTTCTACCCAGAGACCCCTGAGCCAGAAGAACTCACCGGAGGGCCTGTCCCAGCCACAGCAGCTAAAAAAGAAGCCAAAGGAAACATATTAAGCCCTTGCTCCAACCTCCATCTTATCCCCACCTATTCCTCCCTTATTCCATCCCCAGTAAATATCCCTCTGGTCCCATCAATATCCCAGGTTCCCTGGCATCCCAACAGGCATGATCCAGAGTGGGCTCCAGTCCATGGTCCCCTCTCCCCTATACCCCCCAACCTCCGAGCCTGGGGGGAACAGGCCCCCAGAAGACTCACAGCTGGCGGTGTCCGCACCCGGAGCCGTCTGCCGAAGAAAGAGGAGGGGGAAGGGTTGGGGCCAAGCCCAGTGGCCCCCAGGACCCAGGCCATGGGGGATGGAGAAGCAGGCCAGGCCAGAATCCACGTGTCCTGTTCCCAGGCATCTCTGTTCCCTAACAGGCTTCCCCCACCCTCCGGGGCTATGGCTCTAGCATCCCAGAGGGGAATCACACAGCAGCTCCATTCTTCGTTCTCCTCAAGTATTTTGTTGAGTCAACTCCTGAGGCCCATCTCTCCGTAATGGATGCCAAATTCTATATCCTACCCAGACTCTACTACACTAAGCAACAGCACAAGAAAGTACAGCAAGGTCCCCAGGTGCTGTTGCCTCCTCCAGAGGCAAAGAAGATATAAAGAAAGGACCGTATTCATGTGTCCACAGTGCACGGCTCTGTGAGGGTGAAGCGTGTTTGGCATCGGTGCATTCCTTAAAGGAGCTGGGCACAGCTGGGGAGTAGCAAAAGAGAATGTATGTGCCTTTGCGAATGGGTGGGAAACTAGGAAAGCTGAGTACGTCGCCAGTGAGGAGAACTCGAGGGTGGGGAGTGCTGCAGGGGCAAGGGTGGATGAGATGAGAAGAGGGAAAGAACGGAGGCCATATCCCTGTACTCCAAGTCAGACCCTCAGGACCGCAGGGCAGAGCCTGCTTCCTGCCTACCCTCAGTGCTTACCGCTGCAGTGACAGGCACTGCTGGCATCAGCATTCCTGGCATCATCGGAGGTACCATTCCTGGTATCTACGGATACAAAGAAGACAAAACCCAGTCACCAAGATGAGGGCAGGCACAGGCTGGGCAGCGTACCCTGGAGGGTCATGAGAGATCCCACTGGGGCCATGACCCTCACTTTGGCACCTCGTCAGGCAATCCTCAGGTTCTGGCCTCTCACCCTTGCCTGCAAGTTGTCTCAGTCATTCACAGGCCTGGCCCAAAGCGCCCTTCCCTCCCCAGTTTCTGAAGCCCAAATGCCCATTCTCATCTCCACCCCCAGCTAAACCGACAGGGTCTGCTGAGGCCACAGGGGAGGAGAGACGATTACCTGTGTGAGTGGAGGTGGCGCCCCCATTGGTGGAAGCATGGGGGGCAGGATGCCGGGTGGCATGGGGGGGATGGCTGGTGGTCTCTGGCTCATGGGGGGTAGCCCCATCGGAGGAAAGGGTGGGGGGATCCCTGGAGGGGGCATCTGGAAATGAGGAAAGGACGAGACATTGAGCAGAGAAGACACTGTCATATCAGAGGCAGAGAAGACCTGTCAGGAAACACCCACCACCTCCCACCCCGGCTCTGAGGCACTTCCAAGGTTTTAGTCTGAGAAGCATAAGGCATGAAACTGCCTCCCTCCTCACCCCTGAGAAGGACTGATAACTGAGGGTGTTCTCTGGGCCTAAGAGGCAAAGCACACAGCTTCTTGCTTAAGAAGCGAAGGGAGAGGGAAAAGGGAAGTGTAACAGCACCAGACTGTGCCTAGAAGGCTCTATCTCCTCAATTCTCCCCCAAAGAGGCCTCTCAGATGAAGGGGCAGAAGGCAGGTACCTAAGTTCCCCAGTCCCCTGCCTCCCATGCCCTTCTCTTCAACTCACGACCACCAGTGCTATTCCAGCCTGAATTCCATGGCATATTTAAAGAGCATAGGTAAGGAGTAGTGAAAGAGAAAGACAGTCCCACTCTGCCCTCACACTAATGGGGTCTTTTCCCTTCCACTGCTCCCACCTCCAGCCCCAGTGTGTCCCAAGGACAAAAAGACAAAGAGGGAATTGTCAATTTTATGGACTGAGAGCTTAACAGCAGCTCTCCCCGCCCCAATGCCCAAGCAAAACCATCCCTTTTCCAAGGGCAGCAAAAGAGGGCATCACAGGAGAATTGTGCTGGCGATGCAGCAGTGGCTAGGGGCTGGGGGCGCTGGGGTGCAGGCTGGAAAAGCCAAGCCCAGGGAAAGACATAAAACTTACGAAGGGTGGTGGCATCATGGGGGGCCCCGGTGGGAAGGGGGCAGGCGCTGCTGGGGGCCGGGGACCAGAATCGGGAACCGACTGTTGAGGGAGAGAAAAGTCATAGGACCCAGGATGGGCACAGAGATGGGCTTTTGCAGAAGGGAAGTAGAAGAGGTGAGGATGAAAAAGGAGCACAAAGTTCAGAGGCAGGATCTCCAAGCCCAATTTCTTGCCCACCCCACATTCTGAGCCCTAGTTAGGTTCGCTCTCTCTTGTGCCAGCCCAGAGCCAGCTGGCTGAGCCCCTTCCATGTCATCTTTATTTTGGATGTTTCCATTTTGCCAAAGCCACAGGAAAGATGGAGGAGGCTCTACCACAGGCACAGACTGGCTCTTCCCAACGCTTTTAATCTGTTCTCCCACCTGTGGGCAAGGCTGTGCCTCTCTCAAACCAGTTACATAGATATCTCTCCCTCCCAAAGCGCCTAGGGAGGGAGTGGCCTCTTTTTCAGTTCTCCTACCTCAATTAACCCACTTACTGAGATTCCATCCAAAGCTCTCGAAACACAAATAGTCACTAGGCCCTTAAAGTGCTATTCTCCCAACTCTCCTCTTCACTACTAGCTTCCTCCCCTAATTGGCCTCAACCTTAGTCACTCACTTTGACATCTTCTACTCCTAATCACCAACTTCATCTCTGTAGCTCTACCCCACACCCGTTTTGTCGGCCATCCCCTCCTCTAAAAATCCTGAACTCCTCTCCCTGCAGATGCAGGCTTTGGACAGCCTAGGTCTCCCCATCCTACACCTAATGGCGGACCACATCCCATCCTTTAGTTCTCAGCTTAAATACCACTTATTCTAACAAGACTCTTGACTCTATTTAAAGCAGCTCCTTCCAATTTATTCTATCTGATCCCCCTTTTAGTTTCTGCAGGTATACAATTTTGTAATTATTAATATTATGGTTGCCTAGATATGTGTTCCCCACCCCCACTCCTACTAGAGCATAATAACATTCCTATGAGGACTGCGATCACAGCAGACTTGTTGAAAGCTGGACTCCTGGTACCTGCCACAGTGTCTGGCACATAATAGGTACTCAATAAATATTGAATGAAGAACAAATGAAGGAACAAATCCTATCTATACAGAACCTTCCACTTCTAAAAAGTAATCCTATAGGCATAGCCCCGCATGGCCAAAATATGTTGTGTAGGTTTTCATTTCAGTATTACTTGTAAAAACAGAAGACTGGAATCAGCCTAAATATCCAATAGTAAGGAACTACGAAATTACACACGCACACACGACAAAGATGACACACAAAACATGGGTGGAAAGGGGACAGAGGTGGAGGGGAGACTTCACTGCATGCCCTTTTGTATCTTGTGAAAACGCAACCACATGACTACATTGCCCGCTCAAAAAAAATAAGTGAACCGAGTCTTGGAGATATAGCTAAATGGGCCTGCACTTCTTCCTCTTTGCCTGGAAGCTGGGGAGGCTGTGGTAGGGGGGAGTTCTAGGGAAAGGTGGTAGCTGGCTGAAGAGAAGTTACCTCACTGCTGCCCAATCTCCCCTGTGTTGAGAAGGCTCAGCATTTAAAAATGCTTTCTTAGCTCTACCTTTAAAACATCTGTCCTTCATCTTGTCCTAAGAAGAGAAGGGTATGAGCCAAACTATTCCAACCTGACTCACCTTCTTCAGTGTTCAATGACTTTAGCTGTGTTCAGACTTGCTCCTGCCCCGTGAAACTCTCCTCAGCATGGAAAGTCAGAAACTAATCAATATGGGAGGAAATCCAACTTTCCATGTTTCACACTTTCCCACCTCGAGCTGCCTTAGGAGCCTCTCTAAGCTCCCAGATAACCATCTTTTGGGTCCTAACGGACTCTGAGTTGCCCAGCTCAGAGACTGCACTACATCTCCCTCTTTCTTGCTGATACATCATTGAGCCTATTAATTTACCTCTTAAAGATCTCTTGAATCTACTTCTCTCCATTTCTTCTTCTATCACCGCAACCGCTCTTGTCCAAGCCATTGTTTTTTCATCTGACCTACTGCAGTGGCCTCACAACTGTTCTCCTCACATCCACCCCAATCTGCAGCTGTAACAAGTGCACCTCATTACTCCCCTCACTTAAAACTCTTCAGTGGCTTCCCACTGCTCTTAGCATAAACACCAAAACCCCTGCCAAGGGCCTGTGAGGCTATGGGAGGGAGGTCTGCTCCCCAATTACCTTGCCAGCCTCCCCCAGCTGAGCTCCAAGGTCTGTACTCCAGCCACTCACTAGCTCTCGGTTCGCCCACCTCAGATATTCACTTGTGCCTGGTTCAACCAGGCACAAGTGTTGCTCCTGCCAACCCCACACACCTTGCCTACATACACTTCACATCTACCGAACATAACGTCCTCAGGAAAGCTTTTCCCGGCCCACTGGGCTAGTCAGACCCCTCTTTTATATGCTCATACACCACCATGTACCTTCCTCTTCAGCAATCATCCACTAGAATTTTACAGTTATTTGTGCAATTCTGATTGTACTATTACTTTGTGGTACTAATAAAAAAACAAATGCTACCAATTAAATTATGATACTCATGAATTTTAAGATGCATCCTGACTTCAGAAATGTTAAAATGTGAGTGTTAGAATTAATGAAATATAATATCTTCAAGCCCCTACTAGACTGAAAACTCCTAAGGTCAGGGACTTTATCTGGTTTTGCTCACCTCACATCCAATTCCCATAGTATTTTCCTCACCACCACCCCCAGCACAAAGTAGTTGCTAATACGCATTTGTTGACTCAATGACTTGATGGTCTTGGCAAGTCCCATAAAACAGCAGGTGGCCACTGGTAAGGCCTAGTAGTAATTCAGGCAACACAAACTGTCATACCTTGAGAGGACCCTGGCAACCACCCAAGGTAGTCCCCTCTTTTCAGGGAATAAGCTGTCCAAGGTCCCACACCTGAGTACGGACAGAGCCAGGACTGGATTCAATCTGCCCCCCTAGCCCTCCTCCCTTAAAAGCACAGTTCCTGCCACAGGAAGCAGGTCTCATTTTCAATTTAGCATATCCCCAGCAACCTAAGTGTTTAAATCATCAAGGATCCCACATTTTCTTGCTTGAGAACTAATGGTGGTTCCCTATTGCCTATCCTACAAAATCTCTCATCTAACATTCAAAGCCTTTTAACAAAGGCCATCCCACACTCTTCTTGGCTCACCCTGACTCAATGGCTTTCTTCCTCCTCTTTGCACGGGAATTATTGCCCTCATGCGCTTTTTATTCTACTTTGTCTCTTGCTGTGTTCAAGACAATCCAATATTCACCTCCTCCAGGTTACCTTTAAGACTATCCCATACACACACACACTCCTACCTACTGTGTCCCCTCAGGATAAACGCTGCACTACTTTGCAGAGTGACTCGCTACTCTGTGATGTTTGCTGGGTGTTTCACGTGGTTCTGCCTGTCTCCTCAATCAGGTGGGGATTTCCCTACCTCCTGGGATTGAGTTTCCCCCTTTTAAACCTCCCCCAAATGTCTAGTCAGAGCCCTGCACGCAAAGTGCTATGATAAAATGCGGTCTCACTCCTAACCTTATTAGATTTTTGCATACTGGAACATCCTAAAATGGTACATGCACATGTACCCATGTACATTTATATAAATTCTCTGAGTATAGGCTAATTGTGACAGAGGTAGCTTGGCAGAGGCCTGTGTGGCTTGGGGAAAGGAAACTGGAATCAAATACTGGCATGGGAAAACTTAAATAATAAAAAGCTAACTGTACATGACCATCTTCAAACTTGGGATGAAGACCTCTGGCCAGGATTCAGACACTGGTCTGTTTTGGACAGTTCCCCACAAACATGAGCAATGGAATCAATGTAAATTACTATGGAACTTCCAAAGCCCTTCCTTCCCTGAGCTTTCCTTGTGCTTTGTGTGTCCTTTCTTTCCTGAAACACCCTTGTCCCTCCCCGACCTGGAGCAGTGCCATACAACTTTGGGTCTTATTTCACTCTGGGTTAGAATCTGAAGAAGTAACCTGTGAGAGAGAAGGATACAGGAATGGGGGCTGAAAAAGAAGCAGATCCTGTGTTTTCCCTAGAACAAAAACACATTTGTGGGCTAAGGACAGACCAATAGATACTTAATCAGTGATCATCATGGGTTCACCCGGGCGAGTGGAAGGGCCACCCCCAACACCAAAGATGCAGTCAATTCTTCTCAGTCTTCACATCTAAGGGGCATCTCAGAACTGAGCTTTCAGAATAAGAACAAAAGGAGAAAAGGACAAGAATGGAGAGACAGAAGGAAGAGAATGGAAAGAGGGAATGACAACAGCTAATAACTAATATTTACTTAGTGCTCATTATGAGCCAGACACCATCCCAAACACTCACTTAAACTTGGCAACCATCCTAGACGTTATTAACCCCATTTTATAGATCAAAAACTGAGGTTCCAAGAGATTTAAGTAATCTAAGGTTCCAAGAAATTAAATAGGAGAGGTAGGTTTGGAATCTAAGCACTCTGACTCTAAAAGCTGTGTTTTCAACTACTCCACCATGAATGATGGTGCCACAGATGACATTTCTTACACTCAGATTCATTCCCGTTTTCTATTTACCCCAATCCTCACACAGTCCTGAAATCCTCAGAGAGCCAGGTGATCCCAGGGTCTGCCTGGTCTGACTCATTCCCACTCCCTGAAAGGATCTGTGCTGGAAAATGAAGGCTGGGAGGCACATCTCTCAGAAAGAGGTAGCCATCATCAAAAAGAAAAGGCTGAGAGACCAGCTGTTCACCCTGTGAGTATCCACCTGCTACCCTTCTTCATCTGCCCCAAACAGCACCTGCCCCTCCCTCCCTGTCTCCAACACCATCCTAGACCTCTCTCTCCTGTACAGCCCTACTCTTCCCACTGCTCCCCAAAGATACCAGGGGCCTTACTAGAAAATATCTTCCAATTCCTTCTCTCTGATCCTCCCATCTCTTCATCACTCTCCCTCTGAAGAACAAAATTTTACTTCTGGTCTCCATACTTCTGGGGTTAGGTCTCCCTCCACCTCCTCCTCTGCTTCCAGAGTTTCTCCAGTCCTCCACCAGGATTCCAGAGGCACTGGCCAGCCTGCCCTAGCCTTGAAGGCTTTATGTCTACCATCCCCCCACATCCCTGAGGACTTTCTCCAGCCCTAGCTGAAGGCTCCATCTTCAGCCTTCTTTCCTTTGCTTCCCTGTGTCCTAGAACCCATTCTCCTGAACTTCCTCCTCAAAAACCACCCCATTTTGGAGCTGGAAGAGATCTGGGATGTCGTTTTGAGGCATTTTCCTTCTTTTTTTTTTATTTTTTAATTGATAGGAAATCAGAAGCCCAAAGATAGGTAGTGACTTGCCCAAGGTCACACAGAGTCGGCACAGTATGTTGATGACAGAGGCAGGGGCTGGAAGCCTCTCTTTCCTCAGAAGCCCACTCTTCACCTCTGGAAACAGTCTCGCAAATGCAGGTAAACGGAGCAGGGAGTCTCCAAGTGGTCTTATGGAGCACCCAGGGCTTCCAAAGGGAACAAGCACTAAATGTGGGGAGGGGCATGCCGTACACCAGATATCCCAGGAGAGAAAACTGTGGTCCCACCTTTCCCCTTGTCCTGCGGTTCCCTTATCTCCCGCTCTCTTCTTTCCCAACCTACCTCCACAAACCCATCCCTCACATCTTCTCTTCCTCCTCTTCATCCAGTCCCGCAAATCTCGTCCCCCTCTCACCCCCTGCCGCACACCCCCCGCCATGCTCCATCATGGCCTCCCCCGCCCCTTCTCCCCCAAATCCCCACCCCCATCCCCCCTCCTGGGCTCCTCTCCCTCACCCCTCGTTCCCCTTGCTCTCCCCCGGGGTCCTGGTATCCCCAGTGGCCTCCCCTCCCCTCTGCCCCCGTCCCGGGCTGCAAGGGACTCTGTGGGACCGCCCCGGGCCCCTCCACCCCCGCGCGGGGACGTTACCATGCCAGAGCCTCGGAGCAGCTGGGCCAGCTCAGCCCACCCGCCAGTAAAAGCCGTTCTGATTGGCCAGGCCGCAGCCGGGAGGGCGGAGCCAGTAGGGGGTCGCACCCCTTCGTGGCCGGGGCTCCGGTTGCTCCCGCCGCCAAGCGGGGCTCCGACCGGCCCGGTGTGCCCGGGCCCGGCCCCGCCCCCCGGCGCGGAGAGCCAGGCCCCGCCCCGCGCCACAGTCCCAGGGTCCGCCCCCCGAGGGGCGGGGCACGCCTGCTCCCGGGCTTGACTGACGGCCCCAGCGGCCAACGCTGGGCTGCGCCAAGTGGCGCCGAGCGCGAGTGCCCGGGCACGGCGCGCCTCTGCGACTCCCTTGCCTCGGTGCTGGCTGTCGCGTCCCCGGCCATGGCTCCGGGGACTGGGGGCTGGGCTGAAGCATTCATTCCGCATATAGGATACCCTTGCACGTCATAAAGCATGTTTTAATTTGCTGTAATTATTTTAGCACTTTTACATTAATTAATTAACTCACGAATCATTTATTGAACACCTGTTAGGTACCAGGAACTGTTCCAGGCACTGAGCATACAGCAGTTCGAAAAAGAGCAGATAAATCTCCGAAATGCCTGCCCTCAAGGGTGTACACGTGCTTCTCACACAACCCTGAAGTACTTTTGGAATCTGGCTCCCCCTGCGCGGTGAACTCAACAGGGCAGGGGCCCGATCTTTTATAGGAATTTAAAATGTGAGATAAGTAGGTAGGTAAGGAAAGTAATCTAAAGCTATTTGATGAACATGTTGAAGGTCTCAAGGCATGCGGGTACACAAGGATTGAATGCCTTCCCGCCAAAGCCTGGGTAAAAAAATGCTTCCCGTTTGCTTTATTCATCTGCGCTTACCTGAGTTAGTACTCCATGCTTGGCACTGTGCTAGGTTCCTGAGATCCAAAGAACTGTGAGCTGGGTTATTGGAAGAAGCTTAGAGTCCAGCAGGAGAGAGGTAGAAAAACAACTAACGTGAAGTGGAAGTTGATGTCCTCAATTAAAGGTGACAGACAAATGGGAGGAAAAGGAAGTGGGATTCATTCTGGAAGGCTGCTGCAGAGAGAAACTTCACTGTCGTTTTAATCACAACAATTCCTAGGTGGCTTCAGATGAGGGTCTCAGTCCTGTGGTTTTCAAACTTTATTATCGAGAACTCTAGGTATAGAAGTTCGGCAGTTCCATAAATTTGTATCAGTCACATTTTTAAAATATTTAAAATTTTAAATTTCTTAGGACACATAGACACATATTTTAAAGAATCAAATAATTGCATAAGATTTGTTAAGACAAACAGCAGAGCTCTGCCCCCATCATATTCCCCTCTCTGGAGGCAACCATTTTCAGCTCTTTCAGCTGTTTCTTTTGGCATTGACCTTCTTCCCTCTGGCCTTCCTCTGGCTGCATCCCTCCCCACAGGGTGAGAGTCAAGGAGATATGCCATACAAAGCCCACTTACCCACTTATAGACTATATTCTCGTCAGGTCTGGCCTCTCGGTGGACTGTTGTCCGGGTTCTTTGGCTCCTTCACAAATAGGGCCGGTGTGACGGAGTGACCACAGACAGGAAGCAATTCCACACAAATGGCTTTCATTACAGAGAAGAAGGGAGCTATATGAAGTGAGAGTACGTTCCAGAGAGGAATGGGTCAGTCTCCACAAGTGGAGAAGGACGTCAAGGACTCCCAGGTGGTTTCCTTTTATTGGCCTGGTCTCAGCAAGGGCTTATGAGAGGTGCGGGTTGTTACCAGATGATTGATATACATGATTGACAGTGTTCTTATAGCAAAGTTGCAGCTCCACAGGTGTATATGCCTCAAAACCTCAAGTTGCTGCTCTTTGTGGTTGTTAGCTATGTTTTCCTGCGGTCCCTTCCCTGGCTTCTCCACCCCTAGGAACCTCCCTCCTGTCCTGTATCTGCCACCTGCAGATTTGGTCCCTGCCTAACATTCAAAATACCTGGGTCCCTGGAATTCCTTGCCAAGCTTGCTTCCTGGATTTGCGCCAGCTTCATCCTTGTATCTCTCCTCTCCAGGCAGAACCTGCTGATGGTGTGGGCATCCCCAGGCCTGAGAGGGGGCTAGGTAGCCAGGGGCAGCTGTTTGCAGAGAGAGGTGTGAGCATTAGCTGGGTTGTCCATAGGACCCTGTGTGAGGTTCTGTCAATGTATGACACAGCCAAGGGCAGGAGGGAAGGGGGTCAGGCCAGAACAAAGGGCTGGAAGCTATCATTTTTTAGCATAGGACTCTGGACAGAGTCCAAAAGTTCTAATTTAGAACCTGGCCTTCCAGGTTCTTACAAAGGTATATTTTTGTAAAGTTAGGAGTTTAACGGTTTGTTAGCTTAATTTATAACAGTGAAATATTTAGTATTTGAGTCTCCGTTTATAGTCTTGCCCTCACCCTCACAAATAGTAGGGGCAAATCTGAGGATTTAGCTCTTTTTCCTCTCTCTCTCCCCACCACTTATACATCATTTCCATCTTCCATCTGCCGAACTTAATTCTATAACAATTTTGTTCAATTTTCAATTCCTATAGCACTATGACTACATATGCTATTCACAGTTGAATCAGGTAGAAAACTTTGATTATACTTCCTTTTCTGAACAAATTTTTTATTTTTCCTGGAAATAATTATCTTGTTTTTTATTTGTTTAGTTTTATGTGTATTCATCACAAAATCTACCTCAAACTCTTCCCCTAGTTGCCTAAATCCCTTCTCTTTTTTTTAATTTTTATTTTATTTTATATTTTTTATGGAAAACTTCACGAATTTGCGTGTCATCCTTGTGCAGGGGCCATGCTACTCTCTGTATCGTTCCAATTTCAGTATATGTGCTGCCAAAGCGAGCACTAAATCCCTTCTCAGAATACCTAGATACAGCAGATAATTCTATCCACTTCATCTTCTTGAGAACACTCTGAACTGCTCCAATCTGAGTGTTTATCCCTTAACCTTGCTGCACATCTGGCAACTTGACATCTCCTTTCTCAGTCTCCTGAGCATTTTCTTTGCCTTTCTCTTTTGTTGTATCTTTTATTTACCATATTCCATGTCTTTCTTGATTTACTCCCTCTTTTTGAAGGAGACCATCTTCTGGAAGCTTTCTGAGAAAGGGGAAGGTAAATTGTTTAGGAACTTGGCATGTTTGCCAAAGTCATTTGTCCACCCTACCCTTAGATTGGTTGTCTGGTTGGGTATTAAATTCCTTCAGAATTATGAACATGTTGCTATATTGCCTTCTAGTTCCCATTATTGCTGTTGAGAAGCTTGAAGCCTTTTAATTCCTTATCCTTTGTAAGTGACTATTCCCCTCTCTGAACTTCTTCAGTTCTGAAATTTCAGTAATATGTCTTGGTGAGAGGCTATTTTCTTCTGTTGTGCTGGGCACTCAGTGCCCCTCACTTCTGGGGAATAACCTTGAATCATGCTATGGATGATTTTTCCTCCCTTCTACTTTCTGTATTCTTTGTTTTTTGGAACTCCTATAATTTGGATGATGAACCTGTTGGACTGTTCCTTCTAAGTTCTTATTTTTCTCTCCAACTTTCCATCTTTTTTACTTTGTTTTCTGAGAGATTTCCTCAACTTTATCTTCCCATTCTTCTACTGAGTTTTTCAATATTTTAATGATTTTTATTGCTTTTATTTTATCTTTATTCTCCAAATACTCCTTTTCATACCATCTTATTTTGTATTAGGGTTGCAATAGCTTATCTTATCTCAGAAGCTATTACTGAGAGTTTAGTTATTTTTCTTCTCTCTGCATATATCTCTGTTTGCTCCAAATTTCTTTTTCTGTTGTTTTAGTCTCTGTCTTCCATGTTAGATTCTTTTCTTGGAGGTCTTACAATCATTGGTTGTCTACTTACACTTACAGGATAGGTCACCAAAAAGCTGATTGGAATCATTTGTTCTCTGTTCAGGTACATGGATGGGCTCATCAGTCATGAGCTTCTTTGCACAGTGATCTGGTTGGGAATCTCTGATGTCAGCATCTTTAGGTCTCCCTTCTCAGGGTCGTCATACAAAGGAGACTGCCTATCTCTGGTCTGGCACAACCAGTTCCATTAGCCATATGGTTGTCCTGCTGCTGCCTTAGGATCTATCCTTTCCCAGTATAAGTCAGTAACCAATTACCCATCTGGTTTCCTGCTTCCTAAAATATTTGGCTCATGTCTTCTCTTCTGTTTTCCTTATCCTTGTGGACTTACGCCTTCAAAAATCCCTTTGCTGTAGTTTTAGTGGGTTTTCAGTAGAGCAAATTTAGATGCATGTGTTCAATCTACCACTTTCACCCAGAATCCTCAAGTATATTTTAACTGTTTTTAAAACAGTAGTTGAAAAACACATACATGAATATCAAATTTCTGGCTTCATAAAAACAGGCTTGTTGACATTAAATGGCTTTATAACACAAAGATGTCATGAAGTTAAACTTATAATGTAAATATCTACTAATAAAATATTGTGTTTATTTGTGTTAGATAATAAGGTTCCGCATAAAGCTTTGCTTGGAAAAGGGGGTTGGCTGCTTTTTTTTAAAGTTTGTAAACATCTCTCCTGGGCTAGTGATCACCTGATGTGGCCTTTGAACTGCGGTGAAGGTGTTGCAGCTGGCCATGGAGCTGCCCATGGGAGAGGGTTGTAGAAAGACTAATGTCTGGAAGAAGGATCATCCCAGCCCCAGGGGAAAAGGGTATGAAAATAGAGGAGACTTACCACTGAGAAAGGAGGAACAGTGATTTCCTTACACCCTCCAATACCCTTCTGAATAACTTCCAGACCCTTATACTATTAATATTTGCCCACAATCCCTCCACAGTCTTGGGCATTACAAAACATTGTATTTTTAAAAATCAGCTTTATTGAGGTATAATTTACATATAATAGAATTCGCCAATTTTAATGTGCAACACAATGTATTCTCACAAATGTATGCAGTCATGTGACGATTATCATAGTCATTTTCTTTACTCAAAAACCTTCTTTCTGCTCTTTGGCAGTCAGTCTCCTGCCCCCTCATCCGGCTCCTGGAATCTACTGATGTGCTTTCTGGCACTATCATTTTGCCTTCCTAGAATTTCATCAGTGGAATCATACAGTTTGCAGGAGTTTGTGTCTGGCTTCTTTGACTTAAAATAATGCTTTTGAGATTATCCATGTCATTGCATGTGTCAGTAGTTCATTTCTTTTTAATGTGAAGTACTATATTTCATTGCATGGACATACTACACGTTGCTTATCCATCCACCAATTGACGGACGGGTTTGGGTATTTTACAGGTTTGGGCTATTACAAATAGGGCCACTTATGAATATTTGTGTATGACATATATTTTGAAAATAAAAACTAAATATTTAAGAGTAGGATTGCTGAGATATATAGTATTTATATAACTTTAAAAAACTGTGAAACTCTTTTCCAAAGTGGCTGTATTATTTTACATTCCCACCAGAGATACACTGTATGAGGGTTTCACTTTCCCAACATACTTCACAACACTCTGCACTGTCATGCTTTTTATCATCTGACTCATCCTTATCAGAATTGGTATCTCCTTGTGGTTTTAACTTTCATTTCCCTAATGCAGTAACTAATGATGTTGAGAGTCTTTTTATGCGCTTACTTATCATTTGTATATCTTCTTCTTCTTTTTTTTTTTTTTTTTGAGACAGAGTCTCACTGTCTCTTGCCTGGTAGAGTATCATGGCATCATCATAGTTCATTGCAACCTCAAACTCCTGGGCTCAAGCCATCCTCCTGCTTCAGCCTCCCGAGTAGCTGGGACTGCAGGTGCGCATCACGACGTCTGGCTAATTTTTCTATTTTTAGTAGAGATGGGGTCTTATTATGTTGCTCAGGCTGGTCTCAAACTCCTGGCCCCAAATAATCCTCCTGCCTTGGCATCATTTAATATTTTTTAAAAAGCAGCAGGTCAAGTAAATATAATTAGGTAATAGATAAAAAGTTATATAACCAGGGCAGATAGATAACAGTGAGTCTAATCATCTACTTCCTCTAATCAAGCTGATGATGTCACTGGGTAAAAGGTCAGTTGGAACCCAGTGTTTGGCAGTTACTGGAGGATCTGTGGCTACCCAGGAACCACCCTGGGGCCCTTAACCTCCAAAGCAGCCAACATTATGTGTGCAGGCCTGTGGATCAGAGACACAGGACATCTTATGACTGAAAGAGTGATTCAAAATGGAGAAGGACAACCCCCCACAGTTGGTGACTCCTGCCTCAGTGAAAGCCATCATCTCAAGGATTGAGACTGCCCAGCTAACTCGGGCTCAAGAGGTAGCCCCGAGATGAAGGAATCACCCTTCTATTGGGGTCTGATGTGGAGGTTGGGGACTGATCCCAGGTTTGAGTCAGATTCCAGCTCTGGTTCCTCAGGGGGTCCTGGGATACTTAGCAACCTGGGTTTGCAGACAGATTACTACAAAATATCCATCTCCTAGATTGGGCCTCTGCAGGGTAAGCTAAAATCAACCACTCCTCTGAGGCAGAGCTGGGACCAGGAAGGGAGCAGACTGCAGGGAAGGGCACCGGAAGCTCCAGGATAGTCCTGGGGCACATAATGGTAAGTCCAAGGAGAGCAGGCAGAAAGGCCCATATTTCTTGATTCAGGGCCTGTTCTTGACAACCCTCCAAATTCCCCCCGAGCTGAGCGCTGGAAGTTCATGGGGGTTGGGGAAATGGCCAGAGGCTGGAATCACCCTGCACTGCAAGGCTCTAGAGCATTTTTTACTTGAGCCTCTGATCTGAGGGTTTCTTGGCCCTCATTTTTCCAGTTTTCTGTTGCCTCTGGATCCTCACAAGGACAGACATCCAGAAATCCCCAGCAAGTTCTGAAATTCTAAAGAAATGTGCACTGTGGATTTTTAGTATTCTGTCCCTTCCTGGTCTTCTTAATAATCAAAATTATAATAAGAGCTAACATTTTTATGTGCCAGGTACTATTCTAAACACTTTACAAATATTAATTTATTTAACCCTTACACAAACCTGGGACATAGGTATAATGATTCCCACTTTAAAAATAAGAAAACTGAGACCCAAAGAGGTAAGTGACCTGTCTAGAGTCATCCTGCTAGCACATCACATCTAACTCAAGCCCACAGCCCTAAATGCTACAATCTGCCGCCTCCCATATAGGATATTTCTACCCAGCTTTCAGACATCTTGGGCAATGTCAGTTGTGTCATTAACCGCTTCCAGGAAGAATTAGGATATGATTTAAAAGAAAAGGCAAAATCTCACCAGATGGGGCAGAAGGGCAAGAAGAGATTCATCTTGCTGGAGAAAATTGCCTCCTTCTCCAAAGATGCTAAGATTAAAGAGAAGCACCTGTATGAAATTCTCCACTGGCTGGGTGACTGCGGTGAGTGTGCAGCCTGGGCACAGTACTTTCGGTGGTTCCCTCCCCACAAGACGCTGGTCCCAGCTTGCTTAGTCTTCTCCTTTCTCTACCTAGGTCAGCGTTTACTGGTGGGCACAGGGAGAGCAAAGGACATATTGCGATACCCCTTCCCCCATGACACATCCACTACTCATGTCACAGCACATCACCTCCATGCCCCAGAGGGGTGAACATGGAGGTGTCCAGAATGTACCAGATCATGACATTAACTGAATACATGATGAAGCCTAAGTCATGGGTCCATTATAACATCCCATTTTTTTAGCAGCATAGAAACTAAATTCAAACCCACACTAGCTATTTTAGAGAGGACCCCAAGGGTGATAGTCAAAGCACTGAATGACCCTTACTGCATGGGCACTGATACCAGCTGTAAGCAATGGGTACAGCTGTTTGGGTATGGACCAGCTACATTCAGCCTGAAGCTGGGTGCTACCCTCATTCAGATAAGAGTCATCCCATCACAGGACCTGTGTGCTGTGAGGTGTGCTGGATGCTCCAGTGTTGGAAGAAAAAGGTATAGGGATATGCCCTGCCTCCCACATTGCCCTGCCCTCTGGGAGCTCTCATTTCAGTGGTCCTTCAGCTCGCCTCAAGAACTAAGAGAGTTGTTAACTCCATTTAATTCATTTAATTGTTCAGATATTGGACCAGGCAATGGGCATAGAGCAATAACAAGACAGACACCTCCCTGGCTGTATAGCACAACAATACTATTTAATGTCTATTGTGTATTTCTACATGGCAGGCCTTATGTTAATTATTTCATATATATTATCTCATTTAATCTTCACCCAACCCTTTTACAGGGAAGGAAACTGAGTATCAGGGGAATGAGTGACTTGCCCAACATCGCATAGCTAGAAAGAGGTGAAACCAATCTGACCTCAAAGCTGCTGTAACCCCTGTGCTATAGGGCTGCATGGGGCTCCCTGGAGGACAGACTGTTCTTAGCCTGCACTCTCATTCCTTCTCCAGGTGACAGTCTGACCTATGAGATCAGGAACAGGAGGAGTGAAGAAGAAGAAGCAGCCCTGGACGAATGGATTGAGGGGATGGAGGAAGTGTTACCTCTCTCCCTCATTGCCACCAAAGGAGGCATCAAGTCACTCATTTCCCTTTGCTCCACTCTCATTGAAGAACAAAAGAAAAGGGCACAAAGTAGGCTCCGGGAGCACCTGAGTGGGGAGCTGGGTGGGGATGAGTGGAGGACAGCTCAGGGGAGAAGCCACGGACTGGGTTTGTTAGGGGTCCTTCTGACCCTCCTCCCTATAGAAGCTTCACTTGAGGTGGATGGGCAGTGGCGCGGGGCTGGGGTGTTGAACCTGGGCTGAGCACTGACAGTCATTGGAGGTAGGCGTGATGTGGAAACAGGTCCCTGGGGGGTGTTCCCTAGAGCTGTGGCCTCACGAGGGTTCTGAGGAACAAGGCCAGAAGGCAGAAAGGCTGGCGTTTGTAGCTAGAGCCTGAGGAACATCCTTTCCTCATTTCAAACCCAGCTGCAGGGCCAGGCAGTTTGGGGAGGCTCAGCCAGAGGCTCCTCTAGAGCCATCCTGATTATGGCTGCCCCAGAGATGGCCAGTCCCCAGCATGGCTGAGCCTTGACATCTTACTCCCATTAACACTGGAAGGAGGCTGGGCACGGTGGCTCACGCCTGTAATCCTAGCACTTTGGGAGGCCAAAGCGAGCAGATCATTGAGCTCAGGAGTTTGAGACCAGCCTGAGCAAGAACAAGACCCCATCTCCACTAAAAAAATAGAAATAAATTAGGTGGACAACTAAAAATATATAGAAAAAAAATTAGCCGGGTATGGTGGCACGTGCCTGTAGTCCCAGCTACTTGGGAGGCTGAGGCAGGAGGATCGCTTG